>JAIUCV010000869.1:0-284032 GCA_026724425.1 Erythrophleum ivorense
CTTTGCATTTTCGTTTCTCCTTCGTTTTAGCTTCTTTTTGAGAACCGTCTTTTCCATCATAACAAATAGGTTCCCAATTTAATAAAATGCCTTTGGAATTACTCAAATCGGAGTTAAAACCTTTCCGAACGAATCGGTCAAAGTTTGGGTCAACCGACGTCGGAAAGAGTACACCAGAGAGGCTTTACCGGTCCCGAGGCTTCCCATGGTTTTTGGGGCCTCTGAGAACCCTGGGCAACTCAAAATTTCCATTTAAAAAGCCCTCCTAGGTGCTTCTCTAAAATTGCACTTATTTACGAAAATGCCACTGGCCTTTCGGCAATTTGTTCGAATCACTCTGACCTCGGTTTCTAGCCAACTCAAGGTTCAAATCCTCATTTTCTATATTATTTAGAATTTTGTCATAATTTTATTTGGCCCCAATTCCTTCTATTTTGGGAACTTTCTTTTATATTTTACCCATTTCTGACGTTTATGGAGAAACCAAACATTGCGTTTCTCACATTTACGGAAGGACTGGATTTTACATATATTCCATTAAAGATTTCATGCATCACTAATTCATATCAACACCTAATGTATCACAGGATTACATTTCCAATAGTAGGCCATATCATAAATTCAACAAAGTTCATACGTCAGATGTTATAAGTTCATACATCCAATACCAAGCTAAGATGAGGCCTAACTCCTCAATAGATACATTCCAAGTAATCAAAATACAAACGCCTATACTTGGGCACATGATTACATGATGATGCTATACAAAAAGAATACCAAATTTAGCATATATTCTTGTTAAACCAGTCTAAGTGTAGGCTTCTCCACACATGGGTCGAAGCTCATGGATTTGCATCCACTTACTTCCCTTTATCCTTACCCAAAGAGCCTTTATCTGAAAGTATAATCCCATAAAATGGGGTGAGATGCAAATCTCAGTAACTAAGACAAATTTCATTCATATATTCTAGTTTAATTCACATATATGCATTGTAACACCTCAAAAATTAATTAAAGTGTTAATCATGGATTCAGATTAATTAGGAATAATTAATATAGGATGATTGGGCAAGTTAAGTGAATGGATATTTTAGAGAAATAAATTATTAATATGGGTTTAAGATTTCGATTAGATTAAAACCTAATTTGGGCCCAAAATTAATTTAAATAAGCCATGGGTAAGGATTTATGGAGACCCAATGATTTTAGGTGCAAGCCCAACTCCTTATTATGAGATTTGGGCTAAGAGAGATCACTTAGTAATAGCCCAATCTGATTTAATGAAATGGAGGCCCAAGACCCAATTTATATAAGCCCTTATAGTTGGCCCAACACACATTATGCAGACCCAAATTAGATTGACCCTTGGCCTGACCCTATCAAGTTGCTGCAGCCCAACTTATGAAATAAGGCCCAACAAGAATGAAAATCTGAACCCAAAAGGAATTGGGCCATCGGGTCAGCATACTTCACTTAAACTTAAAATGTTTTGTAGCCCACCTCACTAAACAAAGGCCCAATAAGCACACATCTGAACTTAAGTGGATTTTAGGCTTTAGGGTTGACCCAAACCCATCTAAAACCCTAACTCTTCAGCCTCTCCCTCATTTTGCTGAAACTCAAGAGAGAAAATTTAAAGGTTCAAAGGAGGCTAGGGTTCTACTAACATGGAAGCTCCATTTTTGACTCCTAGAGGATGATTTAGCCAAGGTGAGTTATATATAACTTGACTCTCTCATCCTCCTCTTCATTTTGGTCTGATTAATGTCTGGGTTTGAGTATTTTCATCTTCTTCTCAAATCTAAAATTTGGTGTTGGGTGATTCCTTGCAAGATTTTCGAACTTTGAGGTTAGAGAGAGGATTAAGTAAGCTTTTCCCTTCCATTTTATGTATCACTTTGCTGGAAAATGCCCTAGGGATGTATTATCATAATGGGTTCTGTTATTGAGTGAAATTACAAGGAGATAATGGTGGAAAACCCAATTTTCTGGGCTTGATGATTGAAATGCTAATTTTGGTGAGTCCATGGTGGATTTTCGGAGGTGAGGCTATGGCTATTGTTAAGTAAGTATCTCCTTCCCATTTTGATGCATTTTCTGTTAGTTTGAGACCCCTATAGTTGACCTATGATATGGGCTTTAGTTTCATGTGAAATTATCCAGAAATTAGAGTGAACTATGGCAATTTCTGGTGTGGGAAAGGTGGAATCTGAAATTAAATCCCTTGGTAATTAGGTGAGTAACCTCTAGTCTATCATTAGTAGTTCAACTCTTTGGATATTTGATTATGATTAGAAATGATGATAATTATGCTTGTTATAGGCTTGGTGTGCATTTGGATTATTATGGTAGCTAGAGGAAGAGTAATTGGCTTCGTTGAGGTAACTGGGGTTATTCTTCACTTCCATGTATATGTTCATGTTGATCTGATATTGTTTGCACATATATGGTTCTGAAATGTTAAATGATTGGTTGACTACTTGAATTGTAATTGTGATTGGACCTTGTGAGTCCATGGTGGAGCTGTGGTGCGACTGCCACCCGTGCATGTGCTTTGATCGGGCACTAGGTTGTGATCAGACCCTAAATGCACTAAGCCCTGGTTGTGCTCATTATGGAGTAAGTGCCATGGACAAACCTATCTCGGTGTTATTGGCTATTAACATGTTATGTATGACTGCTGGTATGGGACAGTAGTTATTTATAGTTCAACTAGTTCATTTGCTAATTGAATTGATAATTCTGGTATTGATGGCATGAAATTGCATTGGATTGATTAACTTGTACATATATATGGAATCTACCCTTTTGTTACTGAGATTATATATCTCACCCCATTGTGGGCTAACATTTTCAGGGACCGGACCTCTTAGTGGCAAGGAGAAAATTAACGGGAGTTTACTAAATGGCTTGGTAGCACATAGGTTTGGGAGCTTTGACAATGTATTGTAATTAAATTGCTAGTTTTGTATCATTGCTGTATTGCATCATGAGTTGCCAAGTATAGGGATTGTATATGTAATTTGATTATCATGGAATTGAACATTTTGAGTGTAATTGGCTAATAATGGATAAGTGATTCGATTTTATATGAACATTAAGCATTGACCCCATACACCTTGTGACCATAATACATTTGCTGTCATTAATCTATGAACTCACTAGTTTATGGTAGCTAAAGGGTTAAGGATCCACATTTGAATTTTGAATTGGAAATGGAGGGTTAGATGAGTAAATAGGGTAGGAAACTACCATTAGGGTCATATAAAATGAGAGAAAGTGGTCTTAGAGAGTTCCTAAGATGATAGCTAGAGTGTGTAGGATGAAACTTGCATAATGTGGTTACAGGAGGGAGTCACACCGCGACTAAGAGGGCTTCACCACGGCCAAATGAGAGACAGAGTTGAAGGGCGCCGCGGCGTAAGGGAGAAAATTGGCCCAGGGAGTGACAGTGGCAAGGAGCGCCGTGGCCTGATGAATATCGTCGCAGCACAAAATGGGAAAAATCTCCCAGGAGGGTGACAGACCGAGAACTGGCCGCAGCGCGATTCAAGGAAATTAATTAAGGGTTGCACAGTAGCAAAACTCGTCGCAGTGCGAAAGTATTACGCCGAGGCGAGAGTCGTAGGGTCGAGAACAGTAGTTCCAGGAGGCATTTCCACTGCGGCTCCTTATAGGCTGGTCACAGCAAGATTTGCGAAGTTTGCCCCAGTAATTCCAGAGAGCAACTTGGCCCGACGAGGAAGGTATAGGCCGCGGCACAAGTCTCTAAACTCATAATTTTAATCTAGAAACCCTCGTTTCTTCAATTGTAATGCTAGGAAATGATATAGGAATCCTTGTGGGAGGTTTTTGGTATGTTGGAACTGATGAACGGTTGAATCACAGATCCCTCATGATAATATAATTTCTTCTATGCATTCTCACTTGTGTGGTTGTTAAGTGATGACCCTAATATCAAGGTTCAAATCTCCCTATACTTTCGTAATGTAGTAAAATATAATAAACTCAAACCTTGATCATTAATTAATAATCACGCATTTAACCATCAATACAATGAGCAGAAGGTAGGGTTGTCACATGCATGATTTCATATAAGCATAAAAAAATGTATCAACTATATTAGTAAATGAAATAATTAGGCTATCTATGATTACTATCCCATACTAGCAATCATAATTCCACATGTTAAATGTCAATAACACCGCGAGAGACCTGTCCACGGCACCTACTCCCAATTAGCATGAACCCCAATTACCTTACTTGTAGCCAATCTTCTAAGAGCCAATTGAATGCTATTTCAGCCTATGGACACAAAACCAAGCCATTACTATCCCTAATTATAATTTATATCAGCAAACCAATTACTCAAGGAGTTGAGCTGTATAGAACTACTTAGAAACACTTACCCAATTCCACCAAAAACCAAATTCGGATTTGGTTGAGCCTACCCCAGAAATCTCAAAACAATACTTCAATTTTTGAGTAAATTCGCATAAAAATAATACCTATATCATAAATCAGCTATAGGGGTCCCAAACTAGTAAAGAAAACATTAAAATGGAGAGTTTATATTTACCTAACAACACCCCTAGCCTTCACCTACGAAATTTCACTAAGAAAATCCCAAACAACCACATTCAGATTTTCGGTATGGTGAAAATACTAAAATAAAAAACTAATCAGGTCAAAATGAAGAGAAAGAGAAGGGAATTAAGTTATACAATAAGCACCTTGGCTGATTTTGAGCTTAGAAGTGAAAAATGGTGGATTTCTTGCTTGGAACCCTAGCCTCCCTCTCAAGATGCGAAAATCCTCTTTTGTTTGTGTTTTAGCAAAATGTAAAGGGGCTTATATGTTTAAGGTTTTAGTTGGGTTTAAGTTGGGTCTAATATGGGTCATGGGCTAACCCAAAGGTCCAATTCCAAGTGGGTTTCAGATTTAAGCCTTGTTGGACTAACTTTCATGTGTTGGGCTATAGAATTTTAATTGGGTTAGACCAAGTTTGAATAACTCAATTGATTTGGGTCTGCACAAGGGTTATCGGGCCATTTATAAGATTTTATGCAAGTTGGGTCTTGGGTCTCTAATTCATTAAATTGAATTGGGCTATCACTAGCTGCTTTCTCTTAGGCCAAGTCTCACCATAAAAGGTTGGCTCTGCTCCTAAAATTATTGGGCCTCCATTAGTTCCTAACCTTGGCCTACTTAATTTAATTTGGGCCTAGATGGAGTTTCTAACCCAATTAAATCTCAAACTCATATTAATAATTTGTCTCTCTATAAATCTCATTCACATAACTTGTCCAATTATCCCATATTAATTATTTTTAATTAACCTAAATCCGTGATTAATACCTTAATTAATTTTGGGGTGTTACATCTAATCCAGTAAAAGTCTTTGGTTTTATATTAATTGGATTTAAAACCTTACCAAACTGTCTGGTCAAAGTTTCGATCAACTAATGACCTAAATCGTATACCAGAAGAGTTTTACTCATTCTAATGGTTCTCATGGTTTTCTAGGCCTCTGAGAACCCTAGTTAGCTCAATTTTGTCATTTAAAACTTCCTCCTTTGAGCTTTCAAAAAGTTACCTAAAATTACAATTTTGCCACTATATTTATCCTTTAATTCGTTTAGTCATTTTGGCTCTATTTTTAAGCTATCCTTAGGCTCTTAACCACATTTTTGGATGTTCTAAAAAACATCATATTCTCAATTAGTCTCAATTTTCTTTACTTTAGGGTGATCCTATCTCATTTTATTAGTTTTTATTTAGTTTCTAAAAAACTAGTTATTACAAAAACCAATTCCCTCTAAGATTCTCACATGTTGGCCAAACCTATGGGTGGAGAAAATTCAAGGAAGAAGCATGTTTTCTAAGCCATATCATATACCAAATAAAAGGGCTTCTGATAGGGATTATTGTGATGTATTTGTTTCCCATTAAAAAGCCTTTTTCTCCATAAGTTTAGCCACAAAACCCCATGTAATACCATAATTCTCTAGCTTATCTCATATTATTTCTAGGCTTCCTTCCATACAAATGCCAGAATTCACAGAAAAGCCATAAAATATAATCAATTAATTTACATTACGTTGCATGTAAATTTTTCATTTTATGTCTCGTGGACCATACGAACTTATTCATCTTCTTCTTATATTTAAATACACAAGTACAACTCAAAACCATCTCAAGAAGTGGCCTAGAACTTGAGCAAAGGAAGTATATACATGAAAATGAAGTGTGCAACCTCAAATTGAAATTCCAAATTTCTATCATGAACTTTGAAAAATCATAACTAATTCTAGAAAAATTGAAATCAATTACACTATACTATTCTGGAAAGCTACAAATATCTACTTCATGTAAAATTAATTCCAAACCATAACAGGGACGTCTAGCCATCGAAAATTGATGGAACAATAACAATGGTCGCCTGTCACTACTAGTACTGTCCTTTAACTTCAAAAATTCATATCTCTCTACTCAAATGTCCAATTGGGGTCATCTCAATGGCTATAGAAATTTTATGAAGTCTCTTTTATGACTATAAAATTTCATAAGCAGTGGATGCCATTTGACTCTTGAATGACATAGCCCAAGAAACTGACCATATGAACAATGTTTGCATCAAAATAGCAAAAAAATGCCAACCTTAAAAATTCATAATTAATTCCATAGAGCTCCAAATAATTTGGTCTTTAGCATCCCAAAAAGCTTTGGATGAGATCTATATGCATGCCAAATTTCATAAGTAAATTCATTCATTTAGTCAAATCTTGATATTGGGTTACAAAATGGCTCATTTTATGTCATCAATAGGTCTCAAATGGTCCAAAATTGCTTCTATGATAACCATGGCCACTTAAGCATGTGAGAAAGCATCAAAATGGTCTACCAAACATGTCTCAAAGGTGAACAAACCTAGATTTCATAAACTCGCTCATCCACCCCAAGATATACACAAGAGCACACATGCCAAGTCTTGCCATCCAATGTCCAAAATGCACTATATTATACATATGGCATTAAATCTCATTTGTACATAATACATTTACATATTTACATGTGTTCATGAAGTCATACAACATATACAATAAAGAGATTACATCATGTGCCACTTATATGGCTATAAATTGGCATTTTCATATACTTAATTATCAAACTCTCCTCTTCAAGCTTGGTGGCTCTCATTTCTTGGATCACTTGGTCCACCTAGACATGTTAGACATGTGGGGAGGAAGGGATGAGATTCTAGGAATCCCAATAGCTCTTCTCCTTTTCAATCACACATAAAGAATGCAAATCCATGTCTAGAAATGCATGCATGACTATAATGGAGTATGTAATCATTCAATAAGCATTCTTGGCATTCAAGAAGTCATACAAAGCATACATAGGCTTACCAAGTAAGTGAATTAGCCTCACCCATTCTCTTCAAAGATTTTGGATTTGCCACACACTTTTTCTTAAAGGCTTTGAACTAGGCCTTACTCTTGGGAGACTCTAAACTTTGTCTAAACCATTCTTGAGGGTTCTTAGCTCATTTCGACCATGGCTAGTGGGTTCTTGGCTTCACCACACTCAAGCAAACCAAAGCAAGTTCACGAAGCATCATTTGAAGACATAATGTAACATCATGGTACCATGGCATCTAGAGACATGCTAAAACACTCTTTCATGGCTTAAAACATACATATACACATTCAAAGACAAAACAAACATTCATCCATGCATGAGAGAAAAAAGAAAGAGCTACCTTTGTCACACGAGCACACTTTTCTTCTTGGATTTAGCTTTTCTTCCTCGGCCACACACACAAGAAGGTAGAACTTGTTTCTCTTGGCCTAAGCACATAATATGGAAGCCAATTACACTCTTGGAATTATTTTTAAGACTACATATTCATTAGAAAAGCTAAGTAGTTCATATAGCTTTTTTATGGTTCCATAATGCGCTTAATGAAGCAACCCTATAGAAACATGATCTTTGCTCCATTCTCTTCATTCATTTATGATTCTTGACTCCTTTTAGACCTCTTGGAGTTATCACACAATCAAATCAAGGAGCTTAGCTAAGTGTTGCTTCTTTAAACCATAATATGGAACCTATGATACCATCTCACTATTCATGGCTTCTAAAATTTTTTCAAGATTTTCTCTCATCCTCTTCCATCATATATGACTCAAAAATAAGATTGGAACAAATTGAAACTATCCCTTGGTGCTTCATTTAGTCTAGGCCATGGCTATGCTTCATATGAACACTAAGTGAAGTTTTTTGTTTTCTTGATCGAAGATGCATATGAGGAGCCATCTAGGGATCTTAGGAGTTCATCCAAACACTTATTTAGGCCTAGGAATTATTGTATCAAATCATATTTTTAGTGGAAGACTTGAAACCCTAACTTTGCTATCTTAAAATCTAATGGCTATTTGATTGTTTCCTTTGCATATTCTTGTTCTCCTCCCTCATTTTCCTAAGATTCATCCTCGGTTTAGCTAGAAATCCAACTCCTCTTGGCTGGTCTTACCTAGGATGAAACACACAAGAGGAGGAAGAAAGAATATCAAGCATGGAGATGGTAAGATACCTTAGTTTCTTAGTTCCTTTTGCTTGTTTTTCACCTTGCTTGGCTTCTTCTCCTTGAATTCAAAATTTTCCCTCTATTCTATCCTCAAAACATATTCAAGAACTTTAACAAAATCATAGGATAGAAGGGAAGATGGAGGAAAAGGAGTTTGCTAAAGAGAAAGCATGAAAATCCATGAAAAACCATACCTTTTCCTTGCTTTTTCTCCTTCCTTTCTTCTCCCTCTTGTACGCCTCAATCCCTTGCTCTTTTCTTTAGTTTAGGGTAGAAACAAAATGGGCTAAGTGAAGGAGGGAGTAGGGCATGAGGCTTTATATAGCTAGGTTTAAGAAGTAGCTTTTAAAATTTTCAATTTTGTCCTTTCGTCTTGGCATTTTTGTTCTTAGTTCGTTTTAACTCCTTTTTTAGAACCATCTTTTCCATCATAAAATTTAGGTCTCAATCATATAAAATGCTTTTAGAATTACTCAAATCGGAGCTAAAACCTTCATGAACAAAAGGGTCAAAGTTCAAGTCAACAGACGTTAGAAAACATACACTGGAGAGGTTTTAACTGTCCCAGGGCTTCTCATGATTTTCAGGATCTCTGAGAACCTCGGAGAGCTCAAATTTATCATTTAAAAAGCCCTCCTATGAGAATTCTAAAATTTTTCTGAAATTACAAAAATGTCGTTACGTTTCATAACCATTTCATTAATTTTCGTCTGGCCATTTTAGCCTTTTGTTTTAGGCTATCTCTGGGCTCCTAAATTCATTATTTAATGTCTAGATTATTATTATAATTTTTTTAGATCTCAACTAATTCATTTCAGGAGACTTGCTTTGGAAACATATCCGTTTCTGTCATTTGGACGAAAATCGAAAATTACACCCCACCTTTTAGAAAGCTAAAACCATAAAAAGAAAGAGGAAAAGAAGTAGTAATTAGGTTATATTGACATTATAGGGAAAATCTTCACATTTGCTTACCTTAGGTAGCTTCTCTTCCCCTTGGCTCTTGGTTGTTCATGGATGCCTCTTAGGTTTAATTTAGAGCTATACAAGGTCGACCAAATGAAGAAGAAAGGGTGGGGTGCTATTTATATGAAGGAGCTAGGGTTTTATAAAGTTTCCAATTTTCAATTCTACCCTTGATCTTTAATTTCGTGATTTAAGCTCATTCTAAATTCTTTCTAAGAAAAGTCTTTTTCACTATAAAATTTAGGTTCTCTAATTTATTAAAACATTTTATTTCAAATTTATGGGATTCCAAATATTCCAAAATGATCCGGTCAAAGTTCAGGTCAATTAACAATCTAAATTATTCACCTGAAGGGTTTTAACCATTTTGACAGCTCTTATGGTTTTTTTTTTGGCGTTTAAAAACCTAATGAGTTCAACTTTATCATTTAAAACCTCTTTTTTTAAGTTTTCAAAAAGTTGCTCAAAATTAGAATTTTGCCACTAGGTTTTTGATTCACTTTGTTTAGCCATTTTGGCTCTAGTTTCAGGTCATATTTAGTTTCCTAAACACAATTTTAGATGCTCTAATTAACATTTTAACCTCAATTGGCCTTAATCTACTTTGTTTTAAGATCCTCTTATATCTTAAAATTATGTTTCATTTTAGTTATTAAAAATTAAATATTACAAACAGTCTCTAGATGTTGAGTGAGGCTAGGCCAAAATCCCTTAGAGCATGGATTTGCTTTTGCTTGAGTCATGAGACTCCTAAAGCATGGGTTTACTCTTTTGGTTATGATTTGGCTATGATTACATAGCATGCATACTTGCTTCCATATGCTTAAGTGAACCATATGTGTGTTTAAATGTTAGATTAGCTACTAAAATTCTTTCAATCTCACTTTTCCCTATCTCCACTAACCGTGGCCAGGTGGGAAGCAAAGCAAAGATAAGGATATGCAAAACAATTAGAAAAGGCCATTATGTCAAAATTTGGCCTAAGATATGACATTGTATAAATATTTATGTAAACCTATATTTTGAGGTAAAGAAATGCAAACATGTTTAAAAGTGCTAGACCATAGTCATATGACTTGTGAATAATGACATGATAGAACATGTTTTGACATATGAGGTTCCATGAGGTTTATGTGTATTTTTGTATATGGGCTAGTGATTTTCAATTACAAAGCAAATTTCTTATGATGAATCAATGCTACATGATACAAAAAAGGATTGAAATTTGCTTAAGGTGAGAAATGGCATTTTAGAGCTCATTTAGTATCATTTGGAATTAAAATTTTAACGATTTAAACCATAAAATGTCCCTCAACCCTTGATACCCTTAATGATCAAATTAGGGGCTAAAATTTGGCAAGCAATTAAAGGGTATTTAGAGTTTTATACAAAGTTAAAGATTATAACCTTTAGCGTTCTATAAAATATTTGGTGAATTTTCAAAATTGGCCCCAAAATGTTGTCAAGTGCAGTTACTATTTATACTGATATGGTCTTGGATCTCATGCCTTTTAAGGGACCAAATGAATTCATTTTGACTTAAAATTTTTTATAGTAGAAAGTTCATATCATAAGCTTTCTATAGACACCAAATTTGTGTTAATCAGAAATCTATAGCTCAATTTATGAATTTTTTTAAATTTGGACTTCATTATGTGTTTTATGGCCAATTTGAGCAAGTGATCATTTTGATGAGTCTCAACTCCATATATATGTTATCTTGGTTGTAACTAATTGGTTATGTATGAGTTTATGAGATGATATGGTGAAAATCCCTATTTAAACATTTTGTAGCCATTTGATGCTTTTAGTAACCAAAATTTTCATTGCTAAAGTTTGGTTACCATAATTTTGCCACAGCTAGACTTATATATATATATATGTAAAGAGGATATATAATATGTTATGGTGTAACATAAATAAAACTATTTTCACTATTTTAGGCCTTTTAAACCCTAAAAAAATAATGTTTTATATGAAAAAGCACTTAAATTTATGTGAGGAATAGTCAAATCTTGAAAGTTAAAAAATGAGCCAAAATAAAACAAACAAACTAGTACCCATTGGCAAAATGGTCATTTTGAAAAATTATAAAAGAGGCTTATAAGAGAAGCCACCTGTCCTTCTTCTTCCTAACACCATCTTTAGATCCTTGGAGAGTCATCTATGGTGGCAAACATAAGGAGGGATAAATGACCTTCTATACTATCATATATTTTATGAATTAAAATAGTCCCTAAATAATAGAATAAATGAATTAAAAAAGGGTTAGGGGGCTAGAAAAGACTAGTCAGAATTAAAAGGAATTGATATGAGCCTAAATGATGAAAATTTTAAGGATTTAGAAAACATTAGAATTGGTTTGAGAAATCAATATTTCTCCATAATATGATGAAATAAGGTTAATAGATTAACTAGATGAGGTTGGTTTGATTAAATCCCTAATGATGTCCAGTTTAGGGCTTTAGATGATCATAACTTTGACCAGACTTCTTTTGAGTGTTTTAAGTCCTTGTAACCTTAAAATAGATGTTTTTAATGAAGAGTAGTGTAATAGCGAATGATTCATAAACTAAACTGAACTAGATAAACTAGTATGAGAACACCCTAAAGCAAGGAAAATTAAATTTAAATGGGATTATGATATTAATTAGAACATCTTAAAATATGGATTATAACCTAAGGTTAGCTCGAAACCAGAGCCAAAATGATCAAACAGAGAGCTACGGAGGCCAGTGGCATTTTCGTAATTTCAAGCAACTTTTAGAAAACTCGAAGGAGGAATCTTTCAATGGGCAAATTAAGTTTCTTGAGGTTGTTAAAGGCCCTAAAAACCATAGAGACCTCTAGAATGGTTAAACCTCACCAATATATGATTTTGGTTATCGATTGACCAAAACTTTGACCAAACAATTCGATAAGGTTTTAAATCCAATTTGGTTGAAACTAAAGGTATTTTATAAATTAGAGGACTTATATTTCATGATGGGAAAGACTGTTCTAAAAAAAGAATTAAAATAAGTTTAAACAGAGAAAGCAAAGTTTAAGGACATAGTTGAAATGCTGAAAATGTTATAAAATAGCCCCTCCCTTCTTATAAATCATAACCCACCTTCTTCCACTCACCCTAACTAACTTTCCTCTCTCCAAAAATAGAACCAAGACATGTTGGAAGTGGCGCACCAAAGAGGGAGCAAAGGAGAAGGAAACCAAGCTTGAAAAGTGCAAGATTTTTCTTACTTTTCATGTTCTTCCCTTCATTAATGTTCTTCACCTCTTTCTCCTCTCTCTTCTCATGGTTTTGGTGTCTTAAATGGTGTTGTTTTGTAGCTAGTTCAGTAGAAGGAAGGGAAAGTTTAAAGGAAACCAAAGTAATATAAGAAACACCACTTGATCTAAACTTGATAGGAATTGGGATTTTGAATCCTAAGAAATCATATAGAAGCAATAGAATTCAAAAAGAACCTATAGATAACAAGTTGTGGAAATTAAGGTTTTGATTGCAGCTAGGGATTTATGAAACTTTCTAGTGATGATTTAGTTCATGTAAGAGCATGTTTAAGTTCTCAAGACATCTAGGAAGCTTCACAATGGCAAATTCCCTAAGAAAATCAATAAAACTCCATGGCTTCCTATCTTAAGCATGGTCTAGGCCAGAGAGTGGTTTTTATACCAAGAGAGAGTTTTTCCTAATTCCAATGATAGAAGTGGTCTAGAAATGAATCATAAATACCAAAGGAACTATTGGTTTGAATTTAGAAACTATATTTTGAAAGTTGGAAGTTTAGAGTTTCTTTAGGCATAAAGAAGCAACATGATGTTTAGCTCCTTGAAATGAGTTTGTGATGACTGTAATGAGTTTAAATGAAGTCATGTGACTTAGATTGAGTGAAAAATTAGAGCCAAGATGATGAATTATATGAGTTGCTTTATTATGCCCTTATATAGAACCACATTCATGCCATAAGCTAGAAATAACTTGTGTAATCCTTATGTGAGGCTAAAGATGGTTCCATTGATGTGTTTATGTCTTGTGTGATGTGTTTAAGCCAAGCAAACCAAGCCTCCTCCAAGTGTATGTGTGAGACTGAACAAGGAGCTAGAGAATTAATGAAGAAATTGTGTTTCTTGGACCAAGGTAGCTCTCCATCTTTTCTTGTATGCATTTCTTAGTTGTTTGATTGTCATTGAATGCTTGTATGTGTGTTTGAATCATAAGACATGCCTATAGCTATTGGCTTCATGCTTTGATACCATTATACTTCTTGAATTGTGTTTTGAATGAGAGATTACCTTCATGGGTGAAGTTATGCCAAAAGTCCCTTGGATTGGGTGAGGTGAAGGCAAAAGTCCCTAAGAATGGGTGAGACAAAGCCAAAAGTCTTAAAAATTAGTGAGGTTAAGTCAAAAGTCCCTAGAAAGTGGGTGAGGCTATTCCAAAAGTCTCAAATAATAGGGTGAGGCTAGACCAAATGCTCTTAGAGCTTGATTTTAATCTTAATATGTTTATATGATCTTGAAAACATGTTTATATTTGGTTCTTGGAAGCATTTGATGCATGCTTGTATTCCTTGACATGATAACATGCCATATATGCCTACTTTAAAGGGTGAATGAGCCATTGGAATTCTTTGAATCTCACTTCCCCCACTCTTTATCTACTCTTGTCTAGGTGATACTCATGGAACCAAGAATAGAGGCCAAAGAGTGTAAATTGTATTACTTTGACAATAGAATAGCTTTTTGTGTAATTTAATATCAAAGTGTATATGTATATGATATGTAAACCTTTGATTATGTGTAAAAGTATATAAATATGATGTATGAATCAAAAGTTGACCTAAATGTATGAGAATGTATGACTTTGACATCCTTGAGCCATGGTATTCTTATATACAAGAACAAGTGGGATGGTGAATTTAAGTTCTATGATGATGTGAGCTTATTATGATACTTCTATATGTGTGTTTAAGCTTTTGGATGTGCTCAAATAGTCATGGTTCATGTAGGAAGCTATTTGGTACCATTTGATGCTATTTTGACCCCATTTTGGACCATACTTATGCCCTAAACTAAAAATCTACCAAATGGAAGAATTTTGGCATGAAATTTAACAAGAATATAGATGTCATCTAGAGCTTTTCATAGAGCTAAAGAATAGGATTTTTAGAGCTCTATATAATTTATTGTGATTTTTCAAAGTTGGCTAAAATTTGTAGAAATAGTCAGTGCATTGTTCATTTAGTCAGTCTGGTTTTTTGTGCCTTTGAAGAGTCAAATGAAGTCCAATTGTCATGAAATTTTATAGGCATATAGTTGGCATTATAAGCTTTCCATAGCCACCAATTGTAAAACCATGATTCTATGACTCATTTCATATCATATGTAAGCTCATCTTCCATAAAGCACATGAATTTCTCAAGAAAAAGTCATGGAAAATATAATTAAATTGCATTACGTCACGAGTAAATTTTTCATGCGATGTTTCGTGGGCCACCTGAGTTCATGTATCACATTCACATATTTAATTACATAGATATTGTAACACCCCATAATTAATTAAGGTGTTAATCACAAATTAGATTAATTAGGAATAATTAATATGGGATAATTGGGCAAGTTAAGTGAATGGAGATTTTAGAGAAATAAATTATTAATATGGGTTTGAGATTTAATTCAGAGAGAAATTTTATCTAGGCCTAAATTAATGTAGGAGGTCAGATAAGAGGCTAATGGGGGCCTAATCAGCTAGGTGTAGGCCCAATATAATTCAATCTGATAGAGGCCCAATATCCACCTTGTATAGACTCTTATAATTGGCCCAATAACCCTTGTCCAGACCCAAAACCTTTGAGCTCTTAAAACTTGGTCTGGCCCAATTGGATTTCAGCAGCCCTATGCATAAGAGTTGGCCCAACAAGCTAAAATCTGAAGCCCAAATGGATATGGACCTTGGAGCAACCCATGACCCATATTTGACCTAACTTAAACCCAACTAAAACCCTAAATGCTTCAGCAACTATCCCTTTTTTCTGAAACACATAGGAGAAAATCGGAGGTCCAAAGGGGAGGCTAGGGTTCTTGGCCTAAATCCATATTTTCTCATATTTAGAGCAAGATTCAGCCAAGGTAATAGTTATATAACTTAATTCTCTCATCTTTCTCTTCATTTTAGTCTGATTAGTTTTTCATTTGGAGTATTTTTACCGTACCCAAAATCTGAAATGTGGGTGTTTGGGGATTTTCTTGATGAAATTCGTAGGTTAAGGCTAGGGCTGTCATTAGATAGGTATGAACTCTTTTTTTTAGGTAATTTTGCTGATTTGAGACCCTAATGACTTGATTATAATATGAGTATTAATTTTGTACGAATTTGATTAGGATTTTGGATGAAATATTGACCTTTTCTGGTAGAGGACACTTCAATCCGAATTTGGGACTTGTAGTGGCTGGGTAAGTGATTCTTAGGTAGTCATTAGCATTTTAAATTCTTTGGGTACTGATTGCAACTGTTAATAATGAATTACAGTAGTAATTCTATGATGCTATGGTTATAGGGAGATTTCTGCACCATTGGTGACTATTGCAATTGTCTACAAGTGAGGTAACCGGGTTTATATTAATTCCATGTATATATATCTGATTTAATTTCATATGTTGCTGTACATGAATGATTTGAAATGTTGAATGAATTGGTTAGCTATCTATTGAATTGTGATTGGACCTTGTGAGTCTATGGTGGAGCTATGGTGCGATTGCCACCTGTGCATATGCTTCGATCGGGCACCGGGTTATGATCAAACCCCAGATGCACTGAGCCCTGGTTGTGCTCAATGGGGAGTAGGTGCCGTGGACAGGCCTCTCTCGATGTTATTGGCCTTTAACATGTGTAAATATGATTGCTAGTATGGGATAATAATCATTATAGCCTAATTGTTTCATTTACTGATATGACTGGTATTTTGTTGTTGCTTATGTGAAATTATGCATGTATGCTAATTAAACTGGAATATATGATGGAATTGCCTTAGTTACTGAGATTCATATCTCACCCCGTTTCATAAGATTAATATTTCAGGTGAAGGTTCTTCTAGTAAGGATAAGGGAAAGCAAGTGGACGAAAATCCATGAGCTCCAGCATATAGGGTGAAGGCTACACTTAGGCTGACTTATTTAGTGTAGATGCTAAATTTTGTATTCTCTATGGTATAGCATCATCATGTATTCATGTTGCCAAGTGTAGGCATTTATATTTTGCCTTGTTGAAATGTAACCATTAATGATTTAAGTCTCATTATAGTTAGATATTGATGTATGAACTTATAGCATCATATACATAGATTTGTTGAATTTATGATATGGTTTACCATTTGGGAATTGTAGTCATGTGATGCATTGGATGTGGACATAAACTGTTGATGAATGAAATCTCTATGGAATGTGTATGGGATATTAATTATTGTTAATGCATGAGTTTTTGCTGTAATTAATCTATGATTGTGCTGATATGAGATAGCTGGGCAAGTAGGATATAGTATCAAAGTTTTGAATTGACAATGGAGAGTTAAATGGGTAAATAAGGTGCATAAACACCATTAGAGTTGCATAATTTAAGGTAGAGTGACCCTAGGGGGTTATTGGAGGGAGAATGGAGAGTTTGAGGCAAGGTTTTAAGAGTAGTAGGATCAGAAGGCATTTGGCCGCAGCCAAAATATTGTTAGCCACAGCCAATAATGGCGAAGTTGCCCAGGGAGAGTCCCAGGGAGCAATTCACCACAGCGAATGTGTAATTGGCCACGATGAAATATGAGAGGCTAAACTGGGAGTCGTCCAGAGGGAAATTCACCACGGCGAAGTGGGTAATTGACCGTGGCGAAATGAGGTATTGGCCTCGGCCAATAGCGAGAGGCGACCAAGGGAAGTTCCAGGAGGCTTCTTTGCTGCAATGCCATGTAGGTTGGCTGCAGCGAAGGTCCAACTCACCGCTAACGATGCGAGGGGTGAAGCCGAGGGGAATTGGCCGCGACTAAGGGGAAATTGGCCACAGCAAATGTCTTGAAACTCCTATATTGACTAGGAAATCGTGATTTTTCATATTGTAACCTCAAGGGATGACTTGTAAATATTGATAGAAGATAAATGTGAGTTGAAAATGATAGGTAGTAGAATCAAGGCTCATAAATGAATGTTCGTTTCCCTTTATGTACGTAAGTGTTGGTAATTATATGGTTAATGACTCTAATAAAATTAAGGTTCAAATTTCCCCGTATTTCCATAATGTAATTAGTCTTAATGTCATGTAACATTGCTTTATGGTTATTAATCATGTATTTAACCTTAATTAAAATAATTAGAAGTTAGGGTCGTCATAGATATAACTCAATTCTATCACTAAAAGTGGCCTAGAACTCATGTAAGGCAAGAGACACATAAAATTCCATGAGGTAGCCTCAGCCAGAATTTCATACTTTCTGTCACAAATTTTGAAACATCATAACTAATTCTAGAAAAATCAAAATCATGCATTCTTTACCATTTTGGAAAGCTAAAGATGTCTACTTTATGATAAAAATATGCCTAGGTCATGAAACACCAAGTAGAAGATGTTTGACATTAGAAAAGCACTCAAGGTCACAGTTGCCTGGGCTACTGTCACAGCTTACTATCATAAACTTTGGAAATTCATACCTTTCTTGCCTTACTTTTCCCTTTCTTCTTACCTCCTTTATGTGCCTCATCCTTAGGGTTTCTCTTTGGTTTAGAGAAGAAACAAGTGTGGCTAAATGAAGTGAGGAGGTGGGGCGTCTTATATATATAGGGAAGTTTAAGGAAGACTTTTCAAAAATTTCAATTTTGCCCATTTTAGTTTCTAATTCATTTTAACTCCTTTTTGAGAACTGTCTTTTTCATTATAAAATTTAGGTTCCCAATTTAGTAAAATAACTTTGGAATCACTTGAATCAGAGCTAAAACCTTCCTAAATGAATTCATCAAAGTTCGGGCACACTGACATTGGAAAATGTCCACCGGAAGGGTTTTAACTGTCTCAGGGCCTCTCATGATTTTTAGGGCCTTTGAGAATCCTGGAGAACTCAAAACTTTCATTTAAAAAGTCCTCCTATGAGAATTCTAAAATTTGCTCAAAATGAAGAAAATGCCTTTATGTTTCATTAACTTTTTGTTTAAATTCGTTTCTTTATTCTAGCTCCATTTTTCTTTCTATTTGAGCTTGGGATTCTCATTTTTAGGAGTCTAGAATACTTCTCAAATTTTTTGGGACCTTAACTAGGTCATTTCGAGAGACTTGCTTTTGTATCCGGTGAATTTCATTCGTTTACAGAGAAATCATACATTACATTTCTCGCATTTTCTCTCATTTTCAGAGAACTGAATGTTACACCAATAGCACTCAATTGGATTTGTGTTGAGGGAGATATGAATTTTTGAAATTCCAGGTCTGCTATTGTTTGAAATTTTGACCCAGTTATTATTCCATTAATTTTCATGGGCCAATTAGTATTGCTTTGATCTGAAATTTTTACACTAGCTAGATAACATCCTGAGCTTTTCAAAAAGTCATAATTTACATGCTTTGGAATTTTTTAGATTTAGTTATTAATTTTAAAAGATTGGGTTAGATTATGGAACATAAGGGAAATGCAAGTATGATGTTGAATTTGTGATGTATGGTCCCAAAGCCAAAATGCATGCCCCAATTTGTGATGTTTCTGCTTGAATAAGTGTTTAAGGATGGAAGATAAGATTGGTAAGCTTAAATGGTTCATTTAAGCAAAAATGAATTAATTGGCTTTTGATAATGACACTTTCCACTACTAAAAGTAATTATGTCATGAAAATAAATGCCTTTAGCCAATTGTGCTACAAATTAGATGCTATATGAATATGGTATTACAAGTAGCATCTAAATTTTATTATGGTGTTGTCAATTTTTGAAAATATGAAGAAATGAGCCCAAATGATGGACTTGAAGCGCAAAGGTAAAATTGAAATTTTTAAAAAATTATAAAAGGTCTAACTCCCCATATGTAAGTACCACCCCTCACCCTTCTTTTTCATTTTAGATGCATAAACAGCCCTAAGACCAGACCACAGGGATGTGGAGAAGAGAGGAAGAAGAAGGAGGAAGGAAGCCATTCAAAGGTAAGCTTACATGCTAAACTTCCCTATGATGTTAGTATAAACATTTTCTCACTCTTTCTTCTCTTTCTTTCTATGGTTTTGGTTTCCTAAAAGAGTGAGATTTATGGTTGAACTTATGGACGAAGGAGCTTCTTTAGGGAAACCAATTATAACAAAATAATCTCTATTAGAAGCACTTTCAAATGATATATAAATCAAGCTAAGAAAACTTAGTATGTGTAGAACCTTAGCCATCTTCATTTTGGCCAAGAGAAGGGCGAGAAGAAGGAGACTTGAGTTGATAAATCAATAACAGAATTAGGGTTTTGAAGGGTGAGGATTAAGAATATATAATTAGAATTGATATAGAACTATTAAAATGCCATATAGCTTCACCTAAGGTTTAGAGTGGCCCTCGAGAGGTTCAAAACCCTAGGAGAGTTGATTAAGGTCTCTAATACCATAATTGAGTAAGAATGAAGCATGGATATCCTAAAGCCTTGAAATTCCCTAAGATGTAAACAAAACTCCATGGAAGGTGCATATAGTGTGTGTCTCTGTGAAGGCTAGGTTTACATACCTAGGGAGTTATTTCAATGATTCTAAAGTTATAAGTAGTCTGGATATGAATTATAAATACTAAAGAAACTATGGAAATGAATTTAGAAGCCTTCATCTGAAAGGTGAAATTATAGGGTTTAGATAGGTCTAAAGAAACAACTTGGTATTATACTTGTTTAATTATACATATGATGGCCCTAATGAGTTTTATTAGAGTCATATGGCTCATATCAAGTAAGATTTTGGAGCTAAGAAGTTGAATTATAATTGTTTCTTAAGGCATACAAGTAGGTCATAAGAACGCCTAAAACCCTAATTTGTCAATGCAAGGATAGTTTAAGTATAAAACACAGTTCCATTGATTGTTTTATGCTTTATTTAATGTGTCTATGCCAAATAAGTGAATTCTCATCCAAGTGTGTGGGTAAGGTCATGGAAGAGGAAAAAGGGACCAAGGGGAATTGCTCTCAAATGTCAGGGCATATAGTCCAAAATTACTCTTAGACGAAGATGGTATCTCCATCTAAATAGCAAGCTCAAGAGGCTAGTGCATCTCCTAGTTTGATCAAATGTATAATTAAAGTTAATGTTTTGCTATGATTGTTATGTTTGCTTTGATGCCAGTCACTCATTTATATCCCCTTGAATCACTACATTACTTGATTTAATGGGTTCTCGATGGTTTATGCGAAGTTTTCTTATACTTTCTTATACTTATATTATATATGCTTAATATGCTTATTATGTTTGTATTTTTCCAGACCCTTTACTCACTTTAATTCAATTAGATGTAAATGAACCATAACTATGTAGTCCTATTCCTAATAGATTGATCCCAACATAACATATCCAAATTATAAGAAAGCCCATAGAGGCCATTATTGAAGAATTTACACCTTCCAATCTTTTATTTTTTCTAATATGTAAATAAATCGCGAATATGGTCCAAGTAATAAATGCCCAAGTTTCCTTTGGATCTCAATTATAATATGATCCTCAGGCCTCATTAGCCCATACTGCTCCTGAAAGAATACCTATGGTTAAAAAGATAAAACTTAGACTAATAATACGATAACTCCAAAGATCTAATTGTTGAATAAATTGAGACCCGTAATAATTTCTATAAGAAGGAAAAGAAGGGTTTCATAAAACATTGTTTCTTTCATTCATGTATTTGATCTCAGCAAAAGAAAATGACTCATTAGAAATCAAACTATTATTATTGATACTTTGCCATATGATTTGTTTGTATCTACCTCTACTAGAGTTATTACTTCCCACATTTGCATGAATGTTATTGTACATTTTAACTACAATTTCACTGCCATTGATTTGATTTACATGCCTTTCCATGATATTGATTTGATTTTTGGCATGAACTATGTAATGTCCAATTTTCGTTAAACAATGAAAATGGATGCATTTTTAAAGCAAGTCCCTCGTAATGAATTAGTTAAGGTCTCAAAAAATTTGAGTGGCATTCTAGACTCCTAAAAATAAGAATCCCAAGCTCAGACAAAAAGAAAAAATGGAGCTGGAATGAAGAAATAAAATTGAATGACAGGTTGGCAAAATGTAATGGCATTTTTATAATTTTAAAAAAAATTTGGAATTCTCACAGGAGGGCTTTTTAAATGAAAGATTTCAGTTCTTCAAGATTCTTAGAGGAACCATAGGAAGCCCCGAGATAGTTAAAACCTCTCTGGTAGATGCTTTCCAATGTCGGTTGACCCGAACTTTGACGAATTCATTTGGAAAGGTTTTAGCTCCGATTTGAGTGATTCCAAAGGAATTTTATTAAATTGGGAACCTAAATTTTATAATGAAAAAGATAGTTCTCAAAAAGGAGTTAAAACAAACTAGAAACGAAAATGCAAGACAAAAGGGTAAAATTGAAATTTTTTAAAAGTGTTTGTTAAACCCACCTATATATATATATGGCCCCCCACCTCCTCACTCATTTAGCTCAATTAGTTTCTGACCTAAACCAAAGGAAGAACCCTAAGAGTGAGGTGCATAAGAAGAGAAGAAGAGAAGGAGAAAAACAAGACAAAAGGTATGGAATTTCTTAGTTTTTTTATACGTTCTCTTTAGAAAACCTCTTTTTCTCTATTTTCCCTTATTTCCTATGATTTTATTGAAGTTTTTGGATCTATTTTGAGGGATGAATAGAGAGGAAAATTCGGATTTGAAGAAAGGAGGCCAAGGAAAGGAAGAATCAAGCAAGAAGACAAGGAAAAACAAGGTAAATCTTCTTTCCATAGTAGGTATCCCTTGCTCCCTTCTTCTCCTTGGTTTTTCCCACACATAGACCTTCAAGAAGGCTTAAATTTTAGGCAGAACCAAGGGCAAATCTTAGAAACTTAAGGGAGGAGAATAAGAATATGCAAAGATAATTAACAAACAACCATGGAAATCAAAATAGCAAACCTAGGGTTTCTAGTGTTCCTTGTAAAATCTGATTTGATATAATGATTCCTAGGCCTAAATAAATGTTTAAATGAGTTCCTAAGATCCTTAGAAGACTCCTCATATGCATCTTCCATTAAGAAAACAAAGCAAACTCTATGGAGGCCAAGAGGTGCATAGGCTCGGCCTAGAAGGGTTGAGGTACCTAAGGATAGTTTTAATTTGTTCCATGCTTATTTTTTAGTCATATATGATGAGTGAAGATGAGGGAAACCTTAGAAAAAATTTAGAAACCATAGAAAGTGAGATGGCCTTATATGTTCCATAATATGACCTAAAGAAGTAACACTTAGTTTGGCTCTTTGTTTTCATTGTATGATGACTCCAAGAGGCTTAAAAGGAGTCAAGAATCATAAATGAAAGGAAAGAATAGAGCCTAGACCTTAATTTATGGATGTTGCTTCATTAGGTGTATTTTGGAACCATAAAAGGGCTATTAGACCAAGCTAGTATTTAAGGAAGATGTATGGCTTTAAAAATGATTCCATGAACTTAATTGGCTTCCATATATTGTGTTTAGGCCAAGAAAAACAAATCCCACACCTTTTTATGTGTGAGGCTGAGAAAGGGAGAGCATTTCCAAGAGAAAAAATGTGTAATTACAACAAAGGTAGCTCACTTCTTCTCCTTCTCCTATACATGAATGTGTGCTTAATTTGTCTTTGAATGTGTATATGTGTGTTTTAAACCATGAAAAGTGTTCTAGCATATGCATATGTATTATGGTACCATGATGTTGTAATATGTTTTCAAATGATGCTTAGTATGTGTGCTTAGGTTTGCTTGATTGTGGTGAAGCCCAGAACCCTTAGCCATGATGAGGATGAGCCAAGAACCCTTAAATTAGTTGAGGCAAAGTAAAAAGTCTCCCAATAATGAGGTTGACTCCCAAGAGTGAGGTTGAGTCAAAATCTCTAAAGAAAGTGGATGAGGCAAGTCTAAAACCCACAATAAAATGGATAAGGCTAATCCATTTTCTTAGTAAGCCTACATATACTTTGTGTAACTTGTTCAAATGCTAAGAATGCTTCTTAAGTCTCACACATGTCATTATGCTCATGCATACATTTTCAAGACTTGTTTTGCATCCTTTATGTGTGATTGAAAGGCAGATGAGTTATTAGGATTCTTTAAATTTTATTCCCTCATCTCCAATATCCTAACATATTAGGTGGACTAAGTGAGCAAGGTAATGGAAGCCATCAAGTTAGAAGATAAGTGATTGATAACCATTTGCCTAGTTTTGCTTCTTTTGTAGCCATACACATGGCATATGATGTAAACTTATGATGGAATTGTTATGTAATCACTTAAACATATGTAATTACCCAAATATTTAATGGATGTATGAGTTTTAGTGCCAAATGAATGGTAATGTTCTTTTTAGGTAGTTGATGGCAATGTAAGGCATATGTGATTTTGTATATGGCATGGGGTGAGAGAGTGAGTTTTCAAATTCTAGGTTTATACACCTTTGAGACAAGTTGGGAAGGTCATTTTGGTGCATTCCCACATGCTCAAGTGGTGATGGTTGCTTTAGAACTCAAAATGGACCATTTGGACCCCTTTGGTAGCACAAAATGATCTATTTTTGCAACCCCCATGTCAAGATATGACCAAATGAATGAATTTCCTCATAAAATTTAGCACACAATATAGATCTTATACAAATATTTTTGGAAAGCTAAAGACCAAATTATTTGGAGCTCTGTAGAATTAATTATGAATTTTCAAAATTGGCATTTTTTCTGTTAAACTGATGTAGATACTGTTCATATGGTCAGAAACTTGGGCTGTATCATTCATAGGCCAAATGATGTCTAATTCTCATGAAATTTTACAGGCATAAACTAGACATTATAAGCTTCCCATAACCACTAAGGTCACCCTAATTGGACCTCTGAGCAGGGAGATAGAAATTTTTAAAGATGGAGGATAGTACCAGTAACACCGATCGACCTCTGATACTATTCCATCAATTTTAGATAGCTAGTAGCCCCTGTTAGATCTAGACATATTTTTAACATAAACTAGACATCTGTAGCTTTTTATAATGGTAAAGAATGAATGATTTCTATTTTTTCTAGAATTAGTTATGATTTTTCAAAGTTTATGACAGAAATTTGAAATTTTTGGCTGAGGCTGCACTCTTGAATGTCATTTACTCCATCCAATTTGCACTAGTTCTAGGCCATTTCCTTGATGGTTTTGAGTTGTATTAGTGTAATTAATATTAGAATGAGTTAAATGAGTTCATATGGTCCATGGGACACCGAATGAAGAATTCATACACTACACAACGCAAAGAAATTAATTATTTTAATGAGTTTTTCCTTCCTCTTCTTGTATGGTAATGGGAGGAACTTTAATAGTCATGTGAAATGAGTTATAGAATTATGGTGTTACAAAATAGATGGTTGCTAATAATGATATACTTGATTATAAACATAAAACCATTACCTTACCTAAATGTTAGACCATACCTAGTGTTAGGGCTGAGTTATCTTTTTTGTCCACTACTCAAGCAGAGAGATAATTAGAACATGGATACTAAGGTTTCTAGTTTTTTCTCTATATAGGTAGAGGTAGAGGAAGAGATATATGAAATCCCAGTAGTTAGGAAATTCTCAGAACTTTTCCTTAAGGATTTTGATTTTAGTGGTCTCCCTCTTGAGAAGAACTTTTCCTTAAGGATTTTGATTTTAGTGGTCTCCCTCTTGAGAGAGAAATAGAGTTCCCTATTGATATTATGCCTAGGGCTAGATTGGTGTGTAAAGGTCCTTATTAGATGGCTCACACCAAGCTAGCATAATAAAAAAAGCAAATTAAGGAATTATTAGAGAGAGGGCTTATATGCCCTTGTGTGTCACCTTGGGAAGCTCCTGTGTTATTTGTGAAAAGGAAAGATGATAACTTGAGATTATGTATAGATTATAGAGAACTTAATAAAGTTATCATTCAGAATAAGTATCATTTCCCTAGAATTGATGACCTTTTAGATCAATTAGCAGGAGGATTAGTATTTTCTAAAATAGATCTTAGATTTAAGTATCATCAGTTGAAAGTTACAGCTGAAGACATCCCAAAGATAGCCTTCAGGACTACATATAGGTACTATGAGTTTCAAGTTACACATTTATGTTTAACAAATGTACTGGCTATTTTTATGGACTATATGGATAGGGTATTCATAATTTATTTGGAAAAAATTGTTGTGGTCTTTATTGATGATATCCTTATGTATTCCAGGTTATTTGAAGAGCATGTGATGTAACGAATGTAATTTTTGTAAAATAATGAAATAAGCTGTATAAAGTAAGTCTATTGAAATGAGCTAGATAATGTCCTGACAAATTTGGGTAGAGTCTTAGCTCTTGAAAATGATAATTCCCAGGCTCAGACAGGAAGAAAAATAGAGTTAGGATGGTAAAACAATTGTGAGGAAACTGATGAAAAGTAATGGCATTTTTGTAAATAAATGCAACTTTTGGAAAGACACACAGGATGACTTTTCAAATAGAAAATTTGAGTTGCCCAAGGTGATAAAGTCTCAAAAACTATGGGAAGCCATGGGACTGTAAAACCCTTCTGGTGTACTTTTTTTAACGGCAATGAGCCCAAACTTTGACTGATTCGTTCGAGAGGTTTTACCTCCAATTTGAGTGAGCCAGAGGCATTTTATTAATTGAGAACCTAATTTTAGAATGAAAAAGATGGTTCTCAAAAAAGAGCTAAACGAAACTAAAATAAAATTGCCATTAGGAAGGACGGAATTAGAAATTTTTGAAAAAGTGAGTTTCTAGAATGTTCTATAAGCTTCTTGACTCTTCCTCCTCTCATATAGCATGACTTTCTTCTAACCAAAATATAGAAAGGACTAGCTCTCTTAGGCACACAAGAAGAGAGAGAAAGGAGGAAGAAACCAAGGGAATTTCATGGAATGTCATGCTTCTCCTTATTCAATCTTGTTTCTCTCCTTCTTAGCTCCCTTTTCCATGGTTTATTTGAATGAATGGTTCTGTTTTGAGTGCAAAACAAGGAGAACAATTCAAATTGCTTGAGGAGAAGAAAACCAAGGAGAAAAGTCTTGAAACCAAGCTTGAATCTAAGGTATTTCATGGTTTTGTTGTTTCTCCTCTTTGCTTCTTCCTTGTGCATAATTTTGGCCAAACTAGAACCATATGAGGGGGAGTTTTTCTGTCAAAAACAAGAGAAGAACTAGGGCATATGGTAAGAAATTCCAAGGAAAACTAATAGAAATCAAGTTAGGAAAGTGTAGTGTTCTTTAGGGTTTTGTGAAATTTGATTTTGTGTGAGTGTTTCCTTGGCTATTTGAGTATTTTCTTAGCTTCTAAGACCTTTAGAAACCCTCCAAGTGGCTTTCCCATCAAGGAAAAATCAAGAACTCCAAGAACCCCCATTATGGTGCATGTCTCGGCCAACCATAAATAATAGGGTTAGGAGTGTTTTAATTGTTCTAGCCTTGATTGGGACTTTATATGATGTTAGAAGATAGGAGAAACCATTGGAAAAAAATTTAGGAACCATGGATTGAGAGATGGAACAATGGTGTCCATAATGGTGCTTTGTGAAGCAACTTGATTCTAAGCTTGTGCAAAGGATTGTGTGAAGGCTCCAATGGCTTTGAATGAGGCCAAAAGGCCTAGAGATGGAAAGAAATGGGAGCCTAGAGCTTGAATTGTAAAGGTTGCTTCAATAAGCCATTTGTGGAACCATTATGCCACTTATGGGAATCAAGTGTGCATTTAAGAATATAATTAGTGTCTTGGCTTGCTTTTAAGTATGTAATTGTGTGCTATTTATGGTGTTTAGGCTAAAGGAATATCTAACCACCTAGGTGCACTATGAGGCTGAAAAGAGAAAAGGATAAGACAAAGGAAGCTTGCATAAATTCAAGGGTAGCTCTCCACCTCATTCTCCTTGCATTCTCGTGCATGTGTATGTCTTTATGTGTGTCTGCGTGTTTATGTAATTTGAGAACATGCCATTTGATGTTTTGAGTTTGCATTGGTACCAATGTCTGTTCTTGAATAGCTTTGGCTGTGAAATTAGCTCCTAAGGGTGAGGTGATGCCAAAAGTCCCTTAATGTAGGTGAGGAGGGTGCCAAAAGTCTCAAGGCCCATGACTAGGCCAAAAGCCTCTTAGATGAGTGAGGCAAGTCAAAAGTCCCTAGGCCAAGGGTGAGGCAAAACCAAAAGTCTCTAGAGCTTCTTGATGACATGATTATGAAAGCGTGCATGAAAATCTTGAAAATGTCCATTCATGATCCAAGTAGCTTGTTTACTGTGCACTTGATGTATGTATACCTTGAATGTGTGTGTGAATAGGTGTGTGACCTATTGAGATTCTAGGAATCTCACTCCCTTTCCTTCCTTTATCCCTATGGCTTTAGTGGCATTTAAAGAACCAAAGAATGCAAGCCAAACATCTTAAAGAGACCATAACTTGACTTTATGTAGTTTCTTTTGTACTTAATGGACAAAGTGGTTATGTAAATATTATTTTTGAGTTATAGATCATTTAATAATGATAATATCAATGTAAATGATGTATGAACCTACAATGGTGTAAAATAATGAAAATGTGAAATTTAACCATGGAATGGCTTGTGATAACTTGTGTATCCTTGGGTATGGAATGGTCAAATGAGATGCATGGTATTTGGGACCACTTAGGTAGTTGATACAAGTCATATCATGCTTTTAAACTTGCCCAAGAGGTGTTGAACACTAAAATGAGCCATTTGGACCAAGAGCTACATTATGAGGAGCAAAATGACCATATTGGTGGGCTATGTCACTTTTTGTCCAAATAAGCTCTCCTTGATTTGAAATTTGGCATGCATCTAGATCTTGCTAAGATCTTTTTAGGAAGCTAAAGTACAAAATATTTGGAGGTCTATGAAATTTTTGACGAATTTTGAAGTTAGTAAATTTTCTAGTTTTTGGTCAGTGTACTATTCATATAGTTTGAATTTTGATCTCTTCATACAAGGGAAAATGATGTCCAATTGCTATGATAGTTTACAAAAATAAAACTAGACCTTCCTAGTGACTTGTACAATTGGAATCACCTCATTTGGAAGTCTACAAAGCGAGATATGAATTTTGAAGTTACTATTATGTTCTAGGCGCACCTCCAAACCCATGTTTCTATTTGATTGATTTTTGGGGTCTAAATACTCTTGGATTAGTCTAGAACTATTTTTTCCTCTAGTTAATATCTGTAGCTTTCCAAATTGGTATAGAATTCATGGATTCTATGGAATTAATCATGAATTTCAAAAGATTTATATCTGTAAGCTGTATCAGATTTCTGAGCAGCTCAACCTCTCTACCTTTTCTATATCAAACATGATCCATATGAGATTTTTGTGGCTAGGAATTATTTTTATTGTAAAGTTGACATCTAGAGCTTTCCAAAAAGATATGGTTTGTATGATTTTAATTTTTTCTACATTTAGTTATGATTTTTCAACATTGCCCTGAAATTTGCCATATGCTGTTTGCGAGATTAAGTAAAATTTTGGGGTTTTTTTATTTGAAAACCATGGATTGCTTGATATTATGAGTTGATTTGTGATTCGTTCAATGATAAATGACTAGAGAATGTTTTTGGATAATCCACGGGGCCAATGTAACTCGAATTGAAAAATTTTACCCTGGCATAATGCGATAAAGTGCATGAAAATATGACTTTTTCTTGATAATTCCCTATGAACATACACATAATTATCCTGAATGGAAGGATATAATGAGAGGAAATAAGGTATGATGAGGTTTTATGTGATGTGAGTTTTTTGAGATATCTGAGAGTAGTCTAAAAAAGCTTGAGAGATAAGAGATTGTATACCAAACATACTAGATTGTGAGTTTTGGCTAACTGAAGTAACGTTTCTAAGTCATGTGATTTCATAGGTGAGGTTGCGATTGATTCCATAAAGTTAAGGCTATGTTGCAATGAGATAGACCGAAGACCACATTAGAGGTTAAAAGTTTATAAGTTTGGAAGGGTATTATAAAGGTTTAATAGGATTTTTCTCAGATAGCCTTACCACTGATGAGACTAACTAGAAAGAGACACAGTTTATATGGATGAAAGTTGTAAAAGAAGTTTCCAGGAGTTAAAACCCTATTTGACCACTGCCTCTGTTGTGATTATACCTAATCCTAGTAAACATTTTGTGGTTTATAGTGATGCTTCGAGGAAAGGGTTGGGATATATACTGATGCAATTGTAATATCAGATTTTTAGAAACTAAATAGAAATCGATATTATAATATAAGACGACCCTAAAACAAATTAAATTAAGGACAATTGAGGAACAATGCTAAGGGGAACATCTAAAAATATGGATAGGAAACCAAGAATAGCCTAAAATAGGAGCAAAAAAGCTAAATAGAATTAAATGAAAATGTAGTGGCAAAATTGATAATTTCAGAACTAGGTTTTAGAGAGTTAGAAAACCATAGGAACTATCAAAATGGTTAAAACCCTTCCGGTGTATAATTTAGGTTATTAGTTGACTCAAACTTTAACCAAATCATTTGGGATTGTTCTAAATCTCATACATTTGACACAAAATATTTTTATAAACTAGAGGACCTAAGTTTTATGATGAAAAAGATAGTTATCAAAAGAAATTAAAATGAGCTTACACGAAGGGATTGAAGTTACGGGATGTAATAGGAATTTTATAAATTATCTTAAAACTAGTCTTTCTCTCTTTTATGACCAGCCACACCACTTGCTCTAGCCATAACTGACTTAACACCTTTACAATAGACTAGAAACAAATCTTGAAGGGTGTATAAGTGAAGGAAAAAAGAAAGAAGAAATGGCTATAAAAGTGAGAATTCTTGCATTTAATGACATATTAGTTATAAATTCTTCTCCTCTGTAAATCCTCTCCAATAATGGTTTTAGCTTCTTGAAAGAAGCACTTCAATGACTAAACTCTTGAGGAAAGGGGAGAGTTTGAAGCAACTAAATCCACCATAAGAATCTCTATTGTTAAAGATTGAAACAAGGTATGTTTCCATGCATGAAGCTTACTCTTCCTTGTTCTTCATGTCTCTTTTGTTTGGCCAACATAGGGAGGTTCTAAGGGAAGATTAATTCTAAGCTAAACATGGTAGTTTTAGGGGTTTTGGAGCATGAAGATTAAGATGGAATCAAAGGAACACAAGAACCTATAGATTGTAAGATATGAAATTTAGGGTTTTAATTGCACCTTAAGAGTTTGAAGCCTTAAAATGGTATTTCAAAATATGTAAGAATATAATGAGCTAAGAGAGTTAAGGAAGATTTATGCATTTCAATTCTCCAAGAGAAATGAATCAAATGCCATCGAAACCATATTGAACATTGTCTTGGCCAAGACCTCATTAGGGCACCTAAGGAGAGTTTTCTTTAATTCCAAGGTTATAATGGTCTAGATATCAATTATAAAGACTAAAAGAACTATTGGTTTGATTTAGAAGCCTTATTTTGAAAGGTGCAAAATTAGGGTTCCATTATGCATAAAGAAGCAACTTGGTGCTAGGCTCTTTGAATTGAGTTTGTGATAGTTCTAATGAGTTATACTAGAGTCATATAACTCATATGGGTGAGATCTTGGAGCCAAGATAGGAATTACAAGGGTTTGCTTCAATATGCCATTTAATGAAACCATATGGAAGCCTAAAGTTCTAATTAATTTGTGTAAGGCTTAAATGAGTCTAAGTATAGTTCCATTGATGATTTTGTGCTTTATTAGTGTGTCTAGGCTAAGCAAGTGAAATATCCCTCAAGTGTAGGTGTGAGGCCAAGAGGACCAAGACAAGAATCAAAGGAAAACTAATTTGAATTCTTACGTAAAGGTAGCTCTTCATCTATTCTTACATATATATGTTGGTTGCTTGGTTGGTCTTAGGTTGATTGATATATCTTACTTGCTAATTATGTATGTTATTGATTGATTGATAATTATATGAAATTGTATGACCTTTGAATGCATTTGGAATTGATTTGGCTTTTGAATGGGTGAGGTTATACCAAAAGTCCTTAAAATAGGTGAAGTGAGGCCAAAAGTTCCTAAATGTGGGAAGACTAAGCAAAAGTCTCAATTATGAATGAGACTAGTCAAAAAGTTCCTAAAAGAGAGTGAAACTAAATCAAAAGTCCCAGATTATTAGGTGAGGATAGACCAAAAGTCCCTAGAGCTTGTTTTTGCTTTTGGTAGAGCCTTGTGATTACAATTGCATGATTATGAGTGATATTTAATGGTGTGTGATAAATGTTAATTTTTATATATTTTATTCCTCTTAAATTGGATGTGTTTTTATGATGATTATGACTTAATGGATTTAATTAGGTGAGAATTGATTTTATTAGTCATTTTTGCACTCTACAAATTAATTCACAAAATTCTTGGATTTTAGTGCCTAAATTTCTTTTAAATAATTTTGTGAATATTCCCACTTAATATTGTGTATTATTTTTATAAACTTTTTGATAGGAAAATATAATTTGAATGGAATTGATATAGAAAAGAGATGGAAGGTTCAAGTGTGCAATTTCAAGGAGGGAATAATTGCCACAATTTTAATGCATTTTTTAAGAAATATAAAATGATAAAAAAATTGAGGATGAACGACCATAAACAATTTGAAGCAAACAAGGTGCAGAATCATCCTCCCTTTCACGGCTTCTTCATGTACTCTTACCATACACAACTTCTTCATATATGCACATAGCTTTCACTCTATCACACATGACAGCCCCCTTCCCATACAAATTAAACACACCATTATTCATGTAATACATTCACATATGCACTCCATTCACGTGGGCTTACTCTTGGAATCACTCTCATAGCTGGCCACAAATCATTAAGGTGGGAAGAGAATTACAAGGGTTTGAAGGGAATAAATCACACATGCACATACTCACGAGATTGAGGCCAAAATAGAAGCACGTGGACAATGTACACAAGAAGCATGCAAGGAGGATTAATGAGGAGAAGGACGTGGAAAGATTAGATGAAAGCACGAGATTCACTCCATTATCTCATAGAGTTGCACGACCTTACACTGTAACATCTGGTCCCTCTGTAAATGATAAAAATAAGTCAATTATAAAAGGAAGCCCTTTAAAATGAATGAGTTGAGGCATAATAAAATTAGAGCAATAATCTATCCCCTCAAATAAGGAGAATATGAAGCCAAAGGTGTCCTGAAATAGAGCTAGAAGAGCTAAACGAAAATTGACAGAAATGCAGTGACATTTTTGTAATTTTGGGCACTTTTTAGAAAAATCAAAAGAGGGATTTTAAATGGGAAAATTGAGTTTCTTGAAATTCTTAAAAGCCCTAAAAACCATAGGAACCCTAGAATGGTTCAACCCTTCCGATTTTCATTTTTAAAATATCAGTTGACCCAGACTTTGATCGATTTGTTCAGGAAGGATTTAACTCCAATTTTGGTGGAAACTAAGGCATTTTATAAGTTAGAGAACCTAAACTTTATGATGGAAAAAATGGTTCTAAAAAAGGAGTTGAAATGAGCCCTACAGGAAATAGCCAAGAAAAGGGGACAAAGATGGAATTTTTAAAAAGAATTTAAGAAGCACTCTCCTTTATAAGTCACGTCCCTTTTCTCCTCCTCTCCTAACTAACATATGTTACTGCCAAAAAAATAGAGATGAGACCAGCTATGGAGGATGCACAAAAGGGGAGCCACGAAGGGAGGAAAGACTAGCAAAAAGGTAAGGAAATTCTTCAATTTTCATAGTTCTTCCCTTCATAAATGTTGTTCCTCTCCTTCTCCTTTTCCTTCCTATGATTTTTACTGTAACACCATATATTTTTAACTCATTTCATACTATCTCTATGCCTCATATCAAACAACTCACAAAGAGATAAGGAAAAATAGCATTAAATAATGCATTTCTTAGCGTTATGTCGTGTATAAAAATCTCATTCAGTGGTCACATGGGACCATGTGAGCTCATACATCATATTATCATATTTAATTACATGAATACAACTCATTTTTTTTATTAAAATTGTCCCATAACTCGTGGAAACCAAAGGAAAGCATAAAACACATATATGCATTTTTGGCCAGAATTTCCTCACTTCTGTCACAAACTTTAGAAAATCATAACTAATTTTAGAAAAGAAAGCTACACATGCTTACTTTATGTTAAAAATATGTCCAAACCATGAAAACATAACACAAAAGACGTTTGGCATTCGAAAGGGTCCAGAGGTTAGGCTGTCTACTGGTACTGTCACAAGTTTCTGTAGCAAATTTCAAAAATGTCCAATTAATTACAAAAAATCCAATACATGAAATAATATTAATCTGAAAGGATATGGATGTTAGCTAGAAGGAAAAAATAACTCTAGACTAGTTTAGGTACGCCTAGACCACAAAACCCAATCAAACAGTACCTGAGGTTAGTTGGAGTACCTGATCTTGGGAGAATCTTTAAAAATTCATATCTCCCTCTTTAGACCTCTAAATGAGGTGCTTCTAGTTAGCACAAGTCACTAGAAAATCTAGTGTCTCCATATAAAATTTCATGTCAATTGGACACCATTTGAGCTTATGTGATAGAAATCATTTTCGGATCAAGTGAACAGTAATCAGACCAAAACCAGAATTTTTACCCCTCTTTCCGCACCTTTACCTAATTCATCAATGTTATTGACTACAATGTTTCAAATAACAATGGATACCATTATTCCAACTTTCTTTGATATGGATTCTCTATTCCTAATTTCGGTAATACTGAAAATATTGGAAAGAGGGGGCAAGGAATGAAAATCTTCCTACCCGATCCATGTCTATGATACATGAATAGGGTGTTCATTCATTCTATTTTGCCATTTTTGTGGGACTAATCTAGACCATCCACTCTAAGATAAATTGTATTGATAATGACCTTTTAACCAATTTGTCCATTGATTCATTACAGAATTGGGAGGGTTCTTATGTTTTAATTTGGAATGAAATATTCCTTGTACTAAAAAAAAAAGAATATTTATTGAACTATAATAATATTTATCGAACTATCAAAAAGACTTCGATAATTTTTTTTAGTTTCTATCCACGTAGTTTTTGTGAATCCCTACAACTTTTGTTCTTATCTTACTTTGACTTTGAAAATTCATCAAATATTCTCTAGACTTCTAAAAATTTTGTTCTTTAGCTTCCCAAAAAGATCTTAACAAACTCTAATTGCATGCCAAATCTCAGATCAAGAAGGGCTCATTTGGACAAAAAGTGGTATAGATTTCCAATATGGTCAATTTTTGCTCCATATAGGATACCAAAGTATCCAAATGATTTCCCTTGGTGTTTGGCACCTTTTGGGCAAGTATAAAAGCATGAATATGACTTGTATGAACTGCTCAAGTGATCCCATTTATACATGCATTTCCAAGATGCTAGTTGGCCAATACATGTCCCAAATGCACATTCTCATACATATAACTTTAGCTCTCGTTCATACATGATACATTAACATATTTACATATGCTCATATGGTTACATAACAATTTCATCAAGAGATTACATCATATGCCATGTATATGGCTAAAAAGGAAGCAAAACTAGGCATATTCATGTACTTTTATATCAATATTCTTCTTCTAGGCTTGGTGGCCTCCATTACCTTGCTCAATTATTTCACCTAGCATGTTAAGACATTAAAGAGGAGGGAATGAGATTCAAAGAATCCCAATAGCTCATCTCTCATTCAATCATACATAAAAGATGCAAAATAAGTCTTACAAATACATACATGGGCATGTTGATATATGCAAACATTCAAGAAGCAATTTCAACATTTGAGCAAGTCATACATAACATACAAAGGCTTGCTAAGCAAGTAGATTATTCTCACCCATTCACTTGTAGATTTTGGACTTGCCTCACCCATTCTTTAAAAGGTTCTTAGACTCAAACCTTGCTCTTGGGAGCCAACCTCACTTTTGGGAGGCTCTTTACTTTGTCTCAACCAATCTTAAGGGTTCTTAGCTCATTCTCACCATGGCTAGAGGGTTCTTGGCTTCACCACATGCAAGTATACCAAAGCAAGCATCATAGATATCATTTAGAAACATAATGCATCATCATGGTACCACAGCATATAAAATCATGATAGAATGCTTTTCATGGCTCAAAACACACTTACACACATTCAAGACAATGTAGGCACACTTCTATGCATGAGAGAAGGTGGAGAGAGCTACCTTGCTAATATTTGTACACTTTTTCCTTAAGCCTTGAATCCTCTCCCTTGACCTCACACACACCAAGAAGGTGGAGATCATTCCTTTTTGGCCTAGACATAATTTATGGAAGCCAATTAAGTTCATAGAATTAATTCTAAGGCCACACAACTTACTTAAACTCTAGCTTGGTCTATAAACCCCCTTTATGTTTCCAAGAATGCATCTAATGAAGCAACACCCATCAATTAAATTCTAGGCTCCATTCTTTTCTTTCAAATATGAGTCTTGACTCCTTTTAAGCCTCTTGGAGTCATCACACAATTAAAATAAAGAGCCTAACTATATGTTACTTTTTTAGGTCATATTATGGAACATAAAGCACCAACTCACTTTCTATGGCTTCTAAATTTTTCCCAAGGCTTCCTCTCATCTTCACTAATCACAAATGACTCAAAGATGGGCTTGGAACAAATTAAAACTATCCCTAAGTACACAAACTCCTTTAGGCTGAGACTAGGAAGCTTTATGATCTTCTTGAACTTTGCTTTGTTTTCTTGATGGAGGAAGCACATGGGGAGACTTCTAGGGATCTTAAGAGCTCATTTAAACTCTCATTTTGACATAGAAATTAAGGTATCAAATCAGATTTTGTAAGGAACATATGAAACCCTAGACTTTACATCCTGAATTTCTATAGTTATTTGTTAATTCTCTTTGCATATTCTTAATCTCCCACCCTTTTTCCTTAGAATCACCCTTGGTTCTATCTAAAAGTCAAATACTCTTAGGTCTTCTCAAGTGGGGCGAAATGGTGGAGAAAGGGAGCAAGGGGTAGCAATCATGGAAGAAGAAATTACCTTGTTTTTCTGTTTTTCTCACTTAAATCTTGTGTTCTTTGTGTAACACCCCGGGAATAATTATTAGTAATTATTTAGGGGTTATGAAATTATTAAAGGGGCTTAAAGAAAATGACAAATTTGAGTATCTTAACATAATAATTATTACTTGGACCATTTTGAAGAAGTATGATAGTATTTATGGATTTAAATGTGACTTGGGCCTATGATTAAATTATGTGTATCAAGAATATTATTAAAGTCCCAGTTTCATCTAATTATGACCTAACTCTATTCTTAGGGAAGCCCAACCTATTTTAAACTAAACTTACCCAAATATCATGGCCCAACATGTTAAGCATTAGCCCATTTGAAATAATGGACCCTTGAAGCTTGGTCTAACCCTTATTTAACCTATACAACTCTAGAATCCATGGCCTAACCTAACTAAAATATGAACCCACAAGGAATTGGACCTTTAGGTCAGCACATTCCTCCTTAACCCTAAGTTTCTATAACCCACCTCACAAAGCAATGGCCCAATGACTAGAAATGAGCCTAAATGAACCTTGGGCTGATGGGTTGGCCCATTTTTCCCTAATAACCCTAAAGGTTTAGCAACTTCCCCCCCCCCCCATTCAGTAGAAAACACAAAAGGCAAGAAAAGAAATTCGCATGTTAGGAGAGGGGCTAAGGTTTCTCAACATTTTGGCTCAGATTTACACACTTAAAGGGAGATTTAGCCAAGGTAGGTTCTATATAACTTGACCATCTTATCTTCCTCTACATTTTGGTCTGATTGGTTTGTCATTTGGAGGATTTTCATCTCTTCTTAGGATGAAATATGGTTTTTGGATGATTGTTGTAAGATTTTCAGAGTTGAAGGTTAGAAGGATGATTGGGTAAGCATTTCCCTTCCATTTTGTGTATTATTTTGCTAGAAAATGTCCCTAAGGGTTGATTTTCATAATGGGTTCTGCTATTGTGTAAAATTACAAAGAGATGAAGGTGAAAAACTAAATTTTTTGGGCTTGATAACTCAAATCTGAATTTGGGAATGTCCTATGGTGTGTTCTTGGTAGTTGAGGCTCAACTCGGTCCATTTAACCTCTTAGATGTATGGGTAAGTGATTTCTCTCTTTTTATGAGATGTATGTACTAAATTCCTATCATTTGGACTGACTTTTGGTGCACGGCTTGTATATGTGCAAAAATGGAGATGGGGAGTGAACCATTGTGAGCTTTGTTGTCTTGACCTTGAATTAGTGCAATTGACCCTTTAAGAAGCTAGGTAAGTAACTTTTAGGTAGCCATTGGTGGTTTAACCCTTTGGATATATGATTTATTGCTAGAAATGATGATGACTATACTTGTTTTAGGCTTGGTGTGCATTTAAATTATAATGGTAGCTAGAGGCAGAGTAATTAGCTTCATTAAGGTAACCGAGGTTATTCTTCCTAATTCCTTGTATATGCTCATATTAATCTAATATTTGTTACACTGGCTTGATTTTGAAATGCTAAATGATTAGTCGACTACTTGAATTGTTATTATGATTGGACTTTGTGAGTCCATGGTGGAGCTATGGTGCGGTAACCACCCGTGCATGTGCTTCGATCGGGCACCGGGTTGTGATCAAACCTTGAATACACTGAGCCCAGGTTATGCTCATTAGGGAGTTGGTGCTATGGATGGACCACTCCCAGTGTTATTGGCCATTAACATGTGTATGATTATTGGTATGGACCAGTAGTCATTAGTAGCTCGACTAGTTTATTTACAAATTGAATTCATGATTTTAGTGTTGATGATATGAAATTACATTGTATTGATTAATCTATACATATATATGGAATTTTCCTCTTATTACTAAGATTGTATATCTCACCCCTGTTGTGGGTTAACATTTTCAAGGGCCGGATCTCTTAGTGGCAAGGAAAAAATTAATGGAAGCTTATTATATGGTTTGGTAGCACATAGGTTTAGAAACCTTGTCAGATTGTATTGTGTAATTAGATTACTAGTTTTATATAATTGCCGCATTGCATCATGAATTGCCAAGTATAGAGACTGTACATGTAATATAATTATCATGGAATTGAATATTATGGTTGTAATTAGCTAATAATAGATGAGTGACAGATCTTGTATGAACATTAAGCATTGACCCTATGCGCCTTGTGGTCGGAACACTTTTCCTGTCACTAAATTATGGAATTTGCTTATGTGTGATGGTTTGGTGAGTAGAAATCAATACTTAAATCTTGAAGTGGATAATGATAGATTAGCTAGGTAAATCAAGTAGATAAATACTTTTAGAGTTTTACCAATTGAGGGAGAGTGGTTCTAGAGGGAGAATTGGAGTGTGTGGGACAAAATTTGGGAGTTTTAGGAATAGAAAGGAATTGGCCGCGGCCAAAATTTAATTGGCCTAGGGCAAAAGTGACAAAGTTGCCCAGGGAAGGTAACAGAAAAGGAATTGGTCGCAGCGAAAAAGAAATTGGCTGTGGCTAAATGCAAGAGTCGAGTTTAATGGTGTTCCAAAGAGTAATTAGCCACGGTAAAATATAGAATTGGCCGTGGCCAATATCGGTAAGCAACTTGGGAAGGCTCCAGTGGGTTGTTTAGTTGCAACGAAGTCTGTAAAGTTAAGTGGAGTGAACTCGAGAGCAATTGGCCGCGGCGAAGAAGAATTTGGCTGTAGTCAAGGTTCCAAATTTTCTTATTTAACTTATAAGACCTTAGTTCTTCCTATAGTAATGCTAAGGAATGATTTAGAAACACTTGTGGAAGGTTTTTGTGAGTTGGAATCAATAGTAAAATGAACTAAAGACATCTTATTGATGGTTAGATTCACTTGTGCATTCAAATACTTGTGGTAGTTTAGTAAATGTCTCTAATGATTTGAGGTTCAAATTTTCCCACTGCTTCCTGATATAATTAATCGTGATGACTTCAAACCTTGATTTATTATTATTAATTATGTCTTTAACCTTAATTACCATAATTTGAAGTTAGGGTCAATACACTTTGAGCTCCTTTCTTCAAATCCAAATTTTTCCCTCAATTTCTCCCTTAAAACAGATTTATAAACTCCATTATAATTATAGGAAACAAAGAAGAATGGAGGAGGAAGAGGTTTAGAAGGAGGAAAACATGAAAAACTATCAAAATTCCATACCTTTTTGCTTGAATTTCTCCTTTTTTTTTCTTTTTCCTCTTGTACGCCTCATCTTAAGGCTTCTTTCTCTAGTTTAGGGCAAAAACATATGAGGCTACATAAGGGTGAGAGTGGGGCACCACTTATATATATAAGGGAAGAAGAAGAACTTTTCAAAAATTCCCATTTTGTCCTTCATTCTTGGTTTTTTTGTTTCTAATTTATTTTAGATCCTTTTTAAGAACTATCTTTTTTATTATAAAATTTAGGTTCCCAATTTAGTAAAATGCCTTTGGAATTACTCAAATCAGAGCTAAAACCTTCCCGAACGAATATTTCAAAGATTAAGTACACCAACGTTGGAAAACGTCCACTGGAGGGGTTTTACCTATCTCAGGCCTTCCCATGATTTTCAGGGCCTTTGAGAACCCTAGGGAACTCAAAATTTTCATTTAAAAAGCTCTCCTGTGTGAATTCTAAAATTTGCTCAAAATTACGAAAATGCCATTATGTTTTATAAATTTTTCGTCAAATTTCATTTCTTCATTCTAGCTCCATTTTTCTTTCCGTCTGAGCCTGGGATTCTCATTTTTAGGAGTCTAGAATGCTTTCCAAATTTTTTGGGACCTTAACTAAGTCATTTCAGGAGACTTTCTTTTGTATCCAGTGAGTTTCATTCGTTTACGGAGAAATCGTACGTTACGTTTCTCACATTTTCTCATATTTTCAGAAAACCTGATGTTACATTTCTCTCCCCCTTAAATAAATTTTGTCCTTAAATTTTAAGGTATGCTTTCCTCTTGCTCTTTTTCTTTTCTGGCTAATTGCTCTTTTCTTTCCCTTCTTCCTGGCTCTATATGCTTTTCTCTGCGATTTCACTCGTTTAAATTTTTTTGTAGCCAGGGAATTTTCATACTGACTTTTAATGAGAGTTCTATTATTATAACATACTAGCTAGTTCTTTTTATAAGGGAAAGAAATTCCTAACTCTAGAGGCTGATCTTAGGAGAGCTTACATATCATATCAGGTTAGTTTTAACCCAGTTATAGGGGTTAACGTTTCTTTCAGTGGACTCATTTACATATCTCGAGAGGTAACTTATTTCGTATTAAATCTCCCGTGCCCTTTCTCAATGGTTTTTCATACATCTCATCATCTTTTCTTATCATTACAGCCATTGGAGATTTTTGTCTATTTGCATACTTATTTAAATATACCGTCCACTATTCATCTCTATGTTCTTTCTTACTAGCTTATCCCGTAATTACAATTCACATTTCTTTCTGTCACAGGCCTCACATCTCAATTACTTACTGGGATTATAGCTCCTTTAAGGAGTTTCCACTTTCAATGATCACAGCTTCTCTATTTACTATTATATTTGTCTTTATAGACCGAGACTTTTTCTCACTTTCTTTGCTCACTTATAGTGGCATTTTATAGTCCCTCATTTTAACACTGATAGGTCTAACATATATGTCTCATACTAGCAGCGAAGAGCAATTACCACTTACTACTACTAAATTCTGGTGGGATGTTAGCTATTCTCATATTTTGCTCATTAGAGATATACTGTACCACTTACCTCATATAAAAACTGCACCTGACCCCTTTTTTAATACATAAGCTAGCATGCAAGGATCTTTCTATCCCTCGATTAAGGCTACTATCTGTTAGGCAGTGGTTCATCTGGTTCTAACTTTGGAAAGCTAATTTCTTACTTTCTCATCCTATACACTATACTTATCTCTCAAGAGAACTAGTCAGTGGTCTAACTGTCTGAGTAAAGCCTTTATATCTCTGTGGCAATGGTCTACCAGACTCAGGAGATCTCTAGTCTCTAAGATAAAAGCTAGCTAAACTGTACTGATCTCTGAGACTAACTGCTTTGTAAAAATTATCTCAGACTGTCATCTCACCAAAGAACTATCATGTTATGGCTATGGCTCTCTGTAACTCTATGAGATCTACTATGACCCCTGGGTCTACTGCGACCTCTTAGAGCCTTGCTAGGATCTACTGCAACCCGCTGTGCTATGCTGGGATCTACTTGTTAGGAATTCCAAGACACGCAGCGAGAAATTAAAATCCCAAATCCCTTCCCATGGATCCATCAATGTTGTTTAAATCGAGTAGATCTTGAAATATTTACCTTTTTTCTGTTGGATCTTAGGAACTGATCTACAGATCTACTTCCTCAACCAGTATCCACACGAATGGATGCTCAACTCGAATGGCGTGCTAGCACCCTTTTCCAACATCTGTACACGTTCTTGGTAGAGAAAATGCTCTCCTCTTCCTCTCTCTCTCTCTCTCTCTCTCTCTCTCTAGGTGTCCCCATATGATGTCCATACACTGTTTCGTACATTTTCTCTATCTAGGTGTCCGTACACTTTCTCTCTCTAAGGCTTTTCTTTTTATTCTGTAGTTCTAAGAAACCTAAACCTGCTACCTTTTTATAGAAGTATCTTATTAGGGTTTCAAATATATTTGATTAATTTAAAATACATTATTTTAAATCAAATCAAATTTGAATTAAATATATTAGTTTAAATTTAAGTCTATCTAATATATTTAAATTTTAACTAATTATTTAATATAAATCTAAAACTCAATTCATATTTAATTTATCTCATAAATTAAAGTTAAATTATCATATTAGTTTAAATTTAAATCTATCATATAGATTTGAATTTAAAACTAATTGATTTAAATTAATTAAAGGATATATTTTTTTTTGAATATATAAATATATATTTCAAATTTTATAAATTATATATATATATTTCAAATATATATATTTATTTATTTATTTATAAAATTCTTTCACCCTAAATTGAATGTGACATTCATTGAATCTAAATACAATTTCATATTCAATCAATTTGAACATGACATTCATTGAATCTAAATGCAATTTCAGATTCAATGAATTTGGATATTTTAGCTCGAGTAGACTCATTCTTGTGTGCAACCCTATAGGCTTATATGATATTGGTAATGGCCTAATGACACTATTTGACCCACAAGTCACAAGCAGCCTCTAGCAAGACAATGTAACTACCAAAATCATATAAGGATCGGTGATCCGATGCAACCTGTCATATAACCTTATCATATCCCTTTTGTCACACGATATCTAGATCAAGTATGAGGCATGGAAATGTCCTCTTTATCTTACTTGATCATCGCTTTCTCGATCTACATGTAAACTGACAGTACAAATGGAAACCCTTCCATTCGAGTACAGTCATGCATTTCTTAGTCTCACTCATCGAGGGGCCTAGAGATATCTCTCTATTAATCAGAGGGACAAATCCTATCTTGACCACTCATCTTCTTCTATATGAATTCCATTATACCCGATCATAGCCCTTATGATCACCGAGTTAAAGATGACTTTTGACTATGCCAAAAAATAGTGTTCCTCATGTTGGAAACTATGGTGATCTCAAGTCTAAGGGCTCAGTGACACGGTTATATATATGAGATACACTTATGACTTAATCCATGTAGCTATCTCATAACGGGTCGATCCAACATCTTGTTCCCTAACGAGTGTCTATGATTTTGATTTGTATCTATATACATGATTAACACATAATCATTAATCAAAATCATGCTGGTCTTAGTTCATCATCATTCCCACAATGATAATCGACTAGGGATATTTAGATCAATATGATTTATCCAAGGATATTATTATATAGAACATGCAAAAATATAATAATATAATAAAAGAAAACTCTTATTTCTTAATAAAGTATAATGTTTGCAATACAATGATTGGCCTAGGGCACAATTACCAATACTACTGCAATCCATCTCCGAGAGACATCAAAGCCTAAGATTACTATATCTGATAGTAAAATATATACTCACTAAGTCTGGTTACCATTGCTCATAATAACTAAGGCTAACTCAAAAGTACATTATGCTCTTCGTGTGAAGTGGGTTTTATGTCATCTGATTCTCTAGGATCTCGTCATATTGATATTTAGGAGCATCTCAATTTTTGTTCATCGCTCCTCATGGGATCCTTAAATTCCCACTTCAACCCCATTTTTACTAGAGCTTTCTTTTCTTATTCTAATTGTACTCAGCTATCTTTTCCTTTCATATCTTGCAATTTCTAACTATGCCCACGTTCTGCTTTTAAGTGCCTTGGCACTAGAGTATCTCACACAATGAATGTGGTTGACATCTCTGGCAGGAGAGAAACTATACACTAGTCCCTTCTCATTTCATTTATATGTATTACAAAGGACTCAGATCATACATATCGAATTCGTACTGTCTGAATCTAAACATTTTTTACTAGGGATTCCTTTCTACATGCTTTTCTTACTATTTTGATATCACTAGAATCCCTTTACCTCTCTTTTCTAACTCATCTCGTCCTTTAACTAGGATACCTTTCAATTATCGAGACACTTTGATGATTGATGTTGTCGTTTGCTATGCACTTAAGCCATATTACTACTAGGTTGGCTAGACCCAATATCATGTAGCCTCTGTTGCAAACAAACCATAACATCAAACATTAATATGTCAGCGCTTCATGATTGAGCTCAAAGCCACTATTGCCAGTATATTACAAGTTTCCCAACAATCTAAATTATTCCTTTCTTACTTTTCTCTATCTGCCCTATTCTTGTAAAGTGCTCAGGGAAAATAGGATTCTTCCTCTTCTTCATCCTGAGATTCCTTTACATTGCCTGACTATTTTTACTTCAAGCACTATCATGAAAAAAAGGCATCTGTGCCAAGGACAAGTGCGCTTTCTTAAGTACTCAAACACATTAACTGAATATTTATTCTTAATCTATTATATCTTTGACTTGAACACTATCATAATTTCTCTTTTTACCCTTCTTATACTCTTACTTAAGTAAAAGGAAGTTCCATTATTGGCTGTTTCTATTACCAGTTCAAGTTTCTTTACACTAAAGAGCACCTGCCTTTTCCCAGGTTCCTCTGCTTATTCACTCTTTAGGACATTAAGGGGGTCTACTTTTCCTTATACTCTTACTCTGCTCTTAACTAGACCATCCCTTGGTAAGAAGAATTTTATTTTATACAATCCCAAGAATTTCATTTTATGGCGCTCTTGGCTTACACTTTTTTCTCAATAATACGAGGCTCACCTTCTTAGGAGGTCTCTAGCTCCCTCAGGCTTCCTTAAGGGTACTAAGGCACTAACTATCTATCTCAGCTTATTTCTACATTCAGATCAGAGCTAGGCTTTCTCTCTATTTAGTCTCTTTAGCCTCATCCCCAAGAGCACAGTATACTATTTTTAGGGTTCTGCTAACCTAATCCAAAACACATTCTCTGAATGTCTGGATTCTACCTCACTGAAAACTTATACTCTACTGGGTGCTCTAATCACTCACGTTCCTTAACCCCATATCATTCTCATATTAGGGAGCTAGTCTAACTAACTATCGGACCCCTATCTGTTTACTTTTCTGGGTTTAGCTTACTCATTTAATCATCACTAAAGCGAGGGCATTTCTTCTGTGGCTAGTTTCTCAGTTCTTTCTCGCTTCCTTTATCACTATACTTTATGACTCAGGGGGATCTATCTAGGGAAAATTACTAACCACTACTGGGTGGCCTCCCCAACTCAAGGTGTCTCATCTTTCCTTTCTCGAGCCTTTCATTTACAAATCTCACCTGGAATGATGCTACTGGTCATCTCTCCAAGGATTTAGCTTACACTCAGCCTGGGCTGTTTATCTCATCAGACCTATAGCTTGCAAAAACTTAATGCTTTTCAGAACTATCCCCATTCTCTTCTGGGCCCCTATTATCAGGCTACTCATACTCATCTCTAGGTGTCACCTAGGAGGTACACCTTTCTAGGCCACTCACTATGTGCCTTGCTACTGGTAGCTTTACCTTATGTTATTTCGAGGCTCACTAGCATTCTATCATTCAGTGTCTTACAAGGTAACACCCTAGGTTGGAGTCAACGCCTTAAAGGCAGGTCTTAACAACCTCATCATCCCTGTGTCTAACTTCCTCTATATTGAGCTCTTTCCTCATTCTCAACTACTAGGCCTATGAATTTCTTATTAACCTTCTGCAACTATTCATTACTCTTTTTCTCTACTTATACTAGGGGTTCCCACTTTCTATAGGTCATTTGACCCCTTATCAGTTCATTCCTCAAATTGGCCTGAATATGACTAACAAGAGATTCATACTGCCATTCACTGTGGCTAACATATCATTTGCCGCGACTAATTAGCCTCAGGTTCACCTTAGTTTTTCTGTCTAAGTATTGGTCGCAGCTAAGCAATGAATTGGCCATGGCTAACAGCCTCTGATTGGCTTGCTTCTCCAAGGATTGAATTTTTATCTTTAGCTACTAACCTAAGCATCATTGCTTCTATACCCATCCTATCATCAAGCTAAAGGGTTCTACTTCTTGCTTTGTTCACGCATATCTAGTTGTCACCTCTGGGCTGTCAAGGCTCTAAGGAGTGTAGCTTGTGCTCAAACTTCTGGCCTGAGGGAATTAGCCTTTTGGGCTATGAAACTTATCTAGACATTTGGGTGTTGTGGCTAAGGGATAACTCTCTTTCTCATTCCCTTCTAAACTAGTCTTATGTAGCCACAGTCTCATCTCATATCATGCTGCATCCTACTTGTCTCTACATTACGTGAGACATCTCGAAATGACCTGAATATGACTACCAGGTAGAATTAGGCCTCACATACTCCCTCTAGCAAGCCTCTTCCTATCAACGAGATCATTTCTTATCGTTTATATCTAGGGCTTGCCACTGATCCTGGTGAGCTATCACATCTCATCAAGCTCTAACTGTCAGATCCCTTAACTTTGTTTAAGCTTAGCTCTGCTTAAGCTACTCTAGAGACCACTCTGTCCTAATGTCCACTAACTACTCCAAGACCATTCTACAACTTACTTATCATGAATAAAGCCACAAACTATACTCATACACCCAACATGTCTCATATAAGACTTTACCTATCCATTCAAGCCTTTACATAGCCCTATTGCTACATCCTCAAGCCAAATCCAATTTGGGAGAGCCTGGAACTTTGCTCTGATTACAAACAAAAATTTTATACGTGATGCAATGCTAAATATTGCATTATTTTAATGCCATTATTTTGCCTCTTATGTGAGTTGTATGATGTAAGCATGAAATGAGATAGAAATTTATGGTGTTACATTTATATAAATGTAACACCATATTTTTCTAACTCATTTCATACTATCTCTATACCTCATATCAAACAACTCACAAAGAGGCAAGGAAAAATAGCATTAAATAATGCATTTCTTAGCGTTACATCGCATATAAAAATCTCATTTAGTGTCACGTGGACCGTGTGAGTAATACATCATATTCTCATATTTAATTATATGAATACAAGTCATTTGTATCATTAAAATTGGCCCACAACTCGTGGGAACCAAAGGAAAGCATAAAACACATATACGCATTTTCGGCCAGAATTTCCTCACTTCTGTCACAAATTTTAGAAAATCATAACTAATTCTAAAAAAATAGAAATCATGCATTCTTAGCCATTCTAGAAAGCTACACATGTATAATTTATGGTAACAATATGTCCAGACCATGAAACATAACACAAAAGATGTTTGACATTCGAAAAGGTCCAGAGGTTGGGCTGTCCACTGGTACTGTCATAGCTTTTGTAGCAAATTTCAAAACTTTCCAATTAATTTCAAAAAAATCCAATACATGCCAATGATACCAATATGGAAAGATGAGGATGTTAACTAGAGGAAAAAAATAACTCTAGACCAATTCAGGTACGCCTAGTCTCAAAATCCAATCAAACAGTACCTGAGGTCAGTTGGGGCACCTAATACTGGACAAAATATTTAAAAATTTATATCTCCTCTCTAGACCTCCAAATGAGGTGCTTCTAGTTGGCAAAAGTCACTGGGAAAGTCTAGTTTCTTCATATGAAATTTTGAGTCAATTGGACACCATTTGATCCTTGTGTGACAGAAATCATTTTCGGACCAAGTGAATAGTACATCATACTAAAACCAGAATTTTTGCTAACTTTGAAAATTCATCAAATATTCTCTAGAGCTCTAAAAATTATGTTCTTTAACTTCCCAAAAAGATCTTAACAAACTCTAATTGCATGCCAAATCTCAGATCAAGAAGGGCTCATTTGGACAAAAAGTGGTATAGGTTTCCAATATGGTCAATTTTTGCTCCATATAGAATACCAAAGTATCCAAATGATTTCCCTTGGTGTTTGGCACCTTTTGGGCAAGTATAAAAGCATGAAGATGACTTGTATGAACTGTCCAAGTGATCCCAAATCTCATGCATCTCAATTTGGCCATTCTACTTCCATTTATACATCTATTTCCAAGATGCTAGTTGGCCAATACATGTCCCAAATGCACATTCTCATACATATAACTTTAGTTCTCATTCATACATGATACATTAACATATTTACACATGCTCATATGGTTACATAACACTGTCATCAAGGGGTTACATCATATGCCATGTATATGGCTAAAAAGGAAGCAAAACTAGGCATATTCATATACTTTGATATCAATCTTTTTCTTCTTGGCTTGGTGGCCTCCATTACCTTGCGCAATTGTTTCACCTAACATGTTAAGACATTGGAGAGGAGGGGATGAGATTCAAAGAATCTCAATAGCTCATCTCTCATTCAATCATATATAAAAGATACAAAACAAGTCTTACAAATGCATGTATTGGCATGTTGACATGTGCAAACATTCAAGAAGCAATTTCAACATTTGAGCAAGTCATACATAGCATACAAAGGCTTGCCAAGCAAGTGGATTATCCTCACCCATTCACTTGTGGATTTTGGACTTGCCGCACCCATTCTTTAAGAAGTTCTTAGACTCAACCTTGCTTTTAGGAGTCAACCTCACTTTTGGGAGGCTCTTTACTTTGTCTCAACCAATCTTAAGGGTTCTTGGCTCATCCTCACCATGGCTAGAGGGTTCTTGGCTTCACCACACTCAAGTAAACCACAGCAATCATCATAGACATCATTTAGAAACATAATGCATCATCATAGTACCATAGCATATAAAATCATGATAGAATGCTTTTCATGGCTCAAAACACACTTACACATATTCAAGACAATGTAGGCACACTTCTATGCATGAGAGAAGGTGGAGAGAGCTACCTTGCTAATATTTGCACACTTCTTCCTTAAGCCTTGAATCCTCTCCCTTGACCTCACACACCCAAGAAGGTAGAGATCATTCCTTTTTGGCCTAGACATAATTTATGGAAGCCAATTAAGTTCATGGAATTAATTCTAAGGCCACACAACTTACTTAAACTCTAGCTTGGTCTATAAACCCCCTTTATGTTTTCAAGAATGCATCTAATGAAGCAACACCCATCAATTAAATTCTAGGCTCCATTCTTTTCTTTCAAATATGATTCTTGACTCCTTTTAAACTCTTGGAATCATCACACAATTAAAATAAAGAGCCTAATTACATGTTGCTTCTTTAGGTTATATTATGGAACATAAAGCACCAACTCACTTTCTATGGTTTCTAAATTTTTCCCAAGGCTTCCCCTCATCTTCACTCATCATGTATGACTCAAAAATGGGTTTGGAACAAATTAAAACTATCCCTAGGTACACAAACTCCTTTAGGCCTAGACTAAGAAGCTTTATGTCCTTGAACTTTACCTTAGTTTCTTGATGGAGGAAGCACATGGGGAGACTTCTAGGGATCTTAGGAGCTCATTTAAACTCTCATTTAGACATAGAAATCAAGGTATCAAATCAGATTTTGTAAGGAACATATGAAACCCTAGACTTTGCATCTTGAATTTCAATGGTTATTTGTTAATTCTCTGTGTATATTCTTAATCTCCACACCTTTTTTCCTAAGAATCACCCTTGGTTCTACCTAAAAATCAAATCCTCTTTTAGGCCTTCTCAAGTAGGGCGAAAAGGTGGAGAAGGGGAGCAAAGGGTAGCAACCATGGAAGAAGAAATTACCTTGTTTTCTTTTTTTTCTCACTTGAATCTTATGTTTTTTGAGCTCCTCTCTTCAAATCCAAAATTTTTCCTCAATTTCTTCCTTAAAATAGATTTATAAATTTCGTTATAATCATAAAAAACAAAGAAGAATGGAGGAAAATAGGTTTGGACAGAGGAAAGCATGAAAAACTATCAAAATTTCATACCTTTTTGCTTGAATTTCTCCTCCTCTTCTTCTTCCCTCTTGTGCGTCTCATCTTAGGGCTTCTTTCTCTGGTTTAGGGCTGAAACATATGAGGCTACATGAGGGTGAGAGTGGGGTGCCACTTACATATATAAGGGAGGAAGAATAACTTTTTAAAAATTCCCATTTTGCCCTTTGTTCTTTGCATTTTCGTTTCTAATTTGTTTTAGCTCCTTTTTAAGAACAATCTTTTCCATTATGAATTTAGGTTCCCAATTTAGTAAAATACTTTTGGAATCACTCAAATCGGAGCTAAAACCTTCTTGAACATATTCATTAAAGTTTAGGTACACTGACATTAGAAAATATTCACCGGAGGGGCTTTACCTATCCCAGGCCTTCCCATTGGTTTTAGGGCCTCTGAGAACCCTGGAGAACTCAAAACTTTCCTTTAAAATGTCCTCCAATGTGAATGCCAAAATTTGCTCAAAATTATGAAAATGCCATTACATTTCGTAAGTTTTTCGTCAAATTTTATTTCTTCATTCTAGCTCTATTTTTCTTTCCATTTGAGCCTTAGATTCTTATTTTTAGGAGTCTAGAATACTTTTCTAAATTTTTTTGGACCTTAACTAAGTCATTTTAGAGGACTTCCTATTGTATCCGGTGAGTTTCGTTCATTTATGGAGAAACCGTACATTACATTTGTCACGTTTTCTCTCATTTTTCAGAGAAACTGGATGTTACATTTACAGCTTAATTGGGACTCGGTTTATGGTTGGTCTAGAAGAGAGAACTCAGAAATTCAAGGAGAAGCTTGAAGCATTAGAAAAAACTCTTAAAAAAGGGCTTGAATACAAGGCAATTCTATAACCTTCCTTGCTTCTTTTGTTTGTTCTTCTTCCTTAAGGTTTCAGCTAGCACTAAGCCTAAGCAAGAGGGAGTAATTCTAGTCTTAGCCAGGAAGATACATAGGTTTTAGAGTGTGAGGAACAAGAATATGTAAAGGAATTCAAAGAAGAAGCATTAGAATTAAAGTTACAAAAGTTAGGGATTCTATTGCACTTGGATATGTAGGAGACTTTCTAATGATAATTTAGGTTGTCTAAGAGTATATATGAGTTCTCAAGACACCTAAGAAGTCTCACACATGGCAATTCCCTAAAGGAAATGAAGCAAACTCCATGGATGCCAAATCAAGAACATGTCTCAGCCAAGACTAGAAAAGGCACCTAGGGAGATTTCTTTTCAGTTATAAGGCTAGGAAGGGACTAAATATGACTAATGAACATCAAAAGAAGCCTTAGAATGAATTTAGAAATCATAGTTTGGAAGATGGAAATATAGGCTTCATTTTAAGACATAAGAAGCAACTAAGGTGTGGGCTCTTTGAAATGAAATTGTGATGGCTCCAAGAGTCTAAATGGATTCAAGAGTCTTAGAGCGAAGGAGAAAATGGAGCCAAGATCATGAATTCCAATAGTTGCTTCATTGTGTCTTATATGGAGCCATTATGTAGTCATTTGAGAAAATAGCCCTCCATAGAGTTTGTATAAAGCTAGAGCTTGTTCCTATTATTGAAACATGTCCTATTTAATGTGTTTAGGCCAAGAGAATCAAGTGCCACCTAGTTGCATGAGCTTGACCAGAAAAGGGAAGAAGAGTTCAAGAGAGAAGTGTGGTGTTCTTACTTCAAGGTAACTATTTAACCTTTCTCTCATGCATTGCTTAGATGTTCTTTTGTCTTTGAGTGCTTGTGTGCATGTTTGAGCCATGAGATATGTTTCTAGCTAATACTTACTTGCTATGGTATCATTATGTTTCTTGAAAAGTGTTTATGTATGTAATATGGCCTGAATGGGTATGGTTAAACCAAAAGTCCCTTAGCATGAGTGAGGATGAGCCAAAAGTCTCTAGGAATGGGGGAGACAAAGTCAAAAGTCTCAAGAAGAGTGAGGCTAAGTCAAAAGTCCCTTGAAAGTGAGTGAGGACAAATCCAAAAGTCCCTAAAAATTTAGGTGACACTTGACCAATGCCCTTGAGAACCTATGTTTGATATGTATGAGTTCACATGACAAAGAAAATGTTTTATATATATTCATGAGAAACCTAAATGACATGCATACATTCTTTCACTTGAAATTGTATCTATTATGTATGTTTGAAAGAGTAAAAAGCTATTAAGATTTTTTGAATCTCACTCTTCCCTCACAAATGTTTAATGATGTTTAGGTGAGCTAAGTAGACTAAAGAATAGAGGTCAAATGTCTTGAAGCATGACACATTGACAAAGGAGTTGACCAATAGGCATTTTAATAACATTTTGATATCAAGAATTGTATCCATATGATGTATATGTAATGTAAAACATTGAGCATGTTCAAAAGTATGTAGATATGATGTACGAACTCATTTTGGAACCAAATATATGTAAATATGAGTTTTTCCATCCATGAGTCTTGAATGCCATATGTATGAATGTGAATGGCATGGTGAGATTAAGCTTTATGATGATATAAATCATTTTGCATGCTCCTATATGTTGTAATTGTGCTTTTGGACATGCCCAAGTGGCTATGGCATGATAGGAAAATCATTTAGAGCCTTAAGAATTTAATACGGGCTTCAAATTTGACCAATCCTTAAGTTGAACCAAAGTCTGACCAAATGGATGCATTTTTGCATGAAATTTGTCCAACAATTAGGACTCATCTAGAGTTTTCATATAGTCAAAGAGCACTTAATTTGGAGCTCTAGATAATTTATTATGATTTTTCAAAGTTAGCCAAATTATGCAGAATTGGTATGTTACTATTCATATGGTCAGTTTAACTTTCTATGCCACTTATAGGCCAAATAATGTCTAATGTGTATGAAATTTTAGAGACATAAACTACACATCATAAGATTTCCATAACCATTGAGATCACCCTATTTGGAGCTCTATAGAAGAAGAACCAAATTTTTAAAGTTTTAGGTCCTAGAGTTGTTTGAGAATTGACCTAAGTTACTATTCTACTACTTTTTGTGGGCTAACTACTTCTGTCTTGGTTTGGAATTATTTTTATCCATTAGTTAACATCTAGAGATTTTCATAAAGCTATCATATGCATCATTTTGATTTTTTTAGAATTAGTTATGAAGTTTTAAAATTCATATTAGAAACTTGTGGCAGCAAACCTAAAGCAACTTCTTGTTTTTCTTGTGCATGGTTCCAAATCCGTGCTATATGAGGTGATTTGTGATATTTATGCTATGATTGGATATGTTATGGATGAAAAATGATATTTATGAGTTGACATGATCCCTAAAAGCATGAATCATGTATATGGCTTCCTAATTATGCAATTATCCATGTATCAAAGTACATACTTTCTTGCAAATGTGTCCCAATATGCAAGAGATATGTTGAGATAGCCTGTGTGACAATTGTGTAAGGGCTAAGAGGCTAAGCTGTTATACACACCCTCCATTCACTCACATCACTTATTCATCCATGTAGATGCATTAACACACAAGGACAGCACACACAATGACACATACACAACACTCCATTTACACATAGCATTCCATACATAAATGAGAATGAAGGAGTAGCCCACAAGGAAATAAAGCACGAGCTCTTCCACTAAATTTTCTCCATCTCACACACTCTCACATAATAAAAGTATAGAGCTAACATAGAGTAAGTGGCATAGAGAAAAGCACAGATCTGATGCTAAAGGAAGGTTCTTACGTGGAATACTATCACGTGAGAGGAGGATCAAGGGGCTTAGGTTTGGATGTCCAGGAGAGAGGCACGCAACATGTAAGGGGAAATGAGAGGACTCTCAGGTATTTGGGGTTTCTTTTAAGGAGACCAAACATGAATTTGATGGAGGTCTGGGAATGAGGGGACGAAAACATGATGATAGGATAGATGAAAGTGGAATCTTGGGTTTGGATTGAAGGTAATAGGAGGCATCAAAGAGCATTATCATTCAATTCCATTTTGAGAAGCTCCATTACTATGAATCCTCACCATGATTTCCTCATTCAATTTCCTCCAATGGAAACTTGATTCTACCATGTAGCTAACTTGGGATGAGGCCTTAAGAGTGAAGATTTGAATCCAAGACATATGCTCCAAGAATTGGATAATTTTCTTTCCCTTTCTTCTCCATTTAATGTTGCAATTTTTTGGTTTTGTAAGTTTAGGTTTAGCTTGTAATTACTTGAGAATTATAGCTAAAATCTTGGGTTGGGTACTTGGAATTGTTGGATTATTGGATTGACATTTTGGATAATGAATTGGAATTCATTATTCTATTTATGGGCTACACATTTTGTTCCTTTTTCCTCTAAATTTTTAGTTTGGTTAATACAATAGTTAATGTGTAATCTTGTTGGAATTTTGTGCTTAATTATTGATTTAAGAAATTTTGATGTTTGATTGGTTAATTAGACATTTATGATGAAAGTGCAGACTTATAACATTTGATCTCTGTTTTGGTGTGTTCAAGAAGCTTAATTCAAGGATTAACAAATTAATGTAAGCTTGAGGTTTTAAGAGACATTAAATTGCTAATTTCTTACATGTTAAGTGGTCACTTGAGAAAATTAATTAAGATTACATTAAAGAAGATTAGGTCCAATTCTTAATGAAATCTAATTTGGACGATGAGAGCCAAACTTCAAAGAATTTACTCAAAGCTAGCTACACTCATTTGCTTGATTGTTCTCACTCTTTTTAACTCTAGTTATTAGTTTTATTCTACTTTTTAAATTGTTTTTAATTTTAGTTATTAAACCTCCCCAATTGATTTTGGTAATTTTTTATTTTTAAGTTGCATTTGACATTTGGGAAACCATTTTTGGTAATTGGAGTCCATTTCCATAGGAGACAATCTCGGTGGCACTACTATTTGCAAATTCATTTTAAAACCAAGTTATTTGTAACTATTCGACAATAGTTATCAATGTGATATGCATAGTCGCTCTCTTTGACCTTGAATATGTCATATATGTGTGCTTGAATGATGAATGAGCTATTGGGATTTCTTGAATCTCATTCTCTCCCATATTTTCCCTAACCATGTCTAGGTAATCCTCAAGGAAGCAATGATGGTGAGCAAAGAGCATGAGAAGCATCACTTTGACATTACTTTAAGTCTTTATGTATGTTCTTGCCCACACATTAAACATATGTATTTTATGAGATGTAACCATTCCCACATACTCAAAAATATGAGATTATGTACAAACTATTTTTGGATGTAAATATGTGATATTATGCAACTTGACCATATGAGTTCTTGAATTTGCATACGTATAAGGGCAAGTGGGAGTGTGATTTTGAGTTGCATGGCTTTTGGGACATGTTAGACCAGCCATATATGCTGCATTTATCATTTAAAACTTGCTTAAATCGTGACATAGCATGATATGGCACAAAATGAATCATTTGGGACCAAACTTGACACTTTTTAAGCCTTAAAATGTCCCTGAATGAAAGTCATACCAAATTGATGAATTTTGAGCTAAAATTTGGCAAGCATTTAGAGCTCATCTAGAGCTTTCAAATAAAGCCAAAGCACATAATTTTCTAAGCTCTGTAGAATTTATTATGAATTTCCAAATTTAGTTGAATTATGCAATTTGGTCCCTGGTACTATTCATACTATCAAGATCTAGTTTTTTTTTTTTTAAGGGCTAAATGAATTCATTTGCTCATGATATTTTACATGCATAAAGTTGACATCCTAAGTTTTTTGTAACTACCAATTTGCACAAATTGGAGTTGTGCAGCTCAAGTTATGATTTTTCAAAGTTTGATACATATTATGTGCCAAAGTTGTGAAATTGAGTATATGAAGTGATATCTGAAATTTGAGCTTCTTTCTTGATATTATAAGCCTAACAAACTTGTTTGGCATAAATTTGGAATTTCTATGATGATAATAATTATTTATGCACGATTAGAGAAATTAATATTTTAATAATGATAAATTCTGCTGTCAAAAGTGTTACTATAAATAATTGTTGTCACAAAAAGGAAATGAGATAAGATGTATATACATTTCTCAATAGTATGACAGCAACAGGGTAGGGTAGTCACATATGCCTCAAGATAGTTAAGGATCCATAAGAAAAATTATCCCACCTATAATTTAGAGTTAGCTACAGAGGTATTTGCCCTCAAGATATGAAGGCATTACCTATATAATGTTACAGTGGAAATATACCACAAAAGTTTAAAATATCTATTTAATAAAAAAAGAATTGAATATGAGATAGAGAAAATGCATAACATCCTTAACCTCTAATTAAAATAATTAAGCATAATTTCATGATTAATGATCATAACTCAATATCTAAAGGCAATACTAGTTTGCCCTTGAGGAAAAAGTGGGGGAATCTGAGCCTAATTATCTTTATGGATCATTATTTAGAAAACAAGCCAACTTAAGTCTATACAGGATTTAAGTTCTTAATAAAGTCCTTCAATTCATTATACCATTGATTCTACACTCACAAAAAAAACCCTCTTATGATTATTCCCAAGTCATTATATACCATTAACATCATGCAAATAAGATTCTAGAGACTAAAATAGAGAGTTTGGAGTTTTAAAGTCATGACTTGGGCAATCCTCGCCACAGCTAAGTTAGCTATTGGAACCTAAAAATTGATTTATTAGACTTATGCTACAACTTGGTAGACTCGTGCTGCGACTTAACTCATTACTAAAGGTCAAAAACCAAATATACAATTCTCACCATAGCCAAGGACCTTCTGTGCCACGACAAAAATGCTCTCGAGAATTTATTGTTCCCCAAAACCCAAGTCTTACCGTAGTAAGCCTACATGGCATCACAACGAGAGACCTGACTGGGACTCTCCCAAGCATCTTACCCGATGCTCACCCGACGAGCTCTCTTTATGCGGAGATGAGATTGCTCTTAGGTACCCTCTAAAGTTTACTTTCCCATGTTGCACCGCGACTCAAAATTTAGCACCATGGCATTCCCAGCTTCTGTTACCCTTAAACCTCACCTTTTGTTCGCAACTTAAAATATATGGGCTATGACTTTGACTCCTACTACTCCTAAACTCTTCCATATTTGCCCCCAACTCACTTGTTGTCCCTTTCTACTTAAATTCTAGGGTCCTCTTAAGGCAAAACACATGGCTTTATTAATATAGTTTCTCTTAAACATCTCATATAATATCCAATTTTCTTAAAAACATTAAAAACAGACCATTTATAAAAAGAAGTCCCATAAATAGAAAGATTGAGGCCAAATAAAATTAGGCCAAAATTCTAAATAATTAAAAAATGAGGATACAAGGCTTGAGATGCCTAAAAACTAGTGTAACTCCCTAAAATTAATTAAAGATAATTATGATGATTAAAGAATTAATTTAGGTAATTAATAAAACTAAGTAAGTGGAATGGGGAGGTGGAACTTATGGAGGACTAGATCATTAATATGGGTTAAAATTAAATTAAGAGAAGGGGAATTAAATTGGGCCTTATAATTAATTTAATTATTACTTTGGGTGAAGTGTAAAAGGCCCAATTTTAGTCTTAAGGAGATCCAATTCTATTTTTAGAGGCTCAATATTTAATTATGCAGACCCAAATGTTAATGGACCTTTTTAGCCAAGCCCAACTCTTATATATGACCCTGTAACCTTATAATCTATGGCCTAACAAGTATATGACTGAAGCCACTTGGATTTTGGGCCATTGGGTTAACCCATAACCTATCTAAACCTAATTTTCTTTAACTTTCCCTTTCCATTTTGCAGAAAACACAAGAAGCAAAGGGAAATTTTGGAGGTCCAAAGGGGAGGCTAGAGTTATTAGCAAAATTCCATCGTTTTCTACTTCTAGAGCAAGATTTAGCCAACGTAACTTATATATAACTTAATCCTCTCTTCTTTCTCTTCAATTTGAACTGATTGGTTTCTCATTTGGAACATTTTTATCTTCCACCCAAAGCTGGAAACTTGTTGTTGGGTGCTTCTATGGTGGATTTTCAGGCGTAGAGGCTATGGGTGTTGTTGGGTAAGTATCCTCTTCTCATTTTAATGAATTTTCTGCTAGTTTGAGACCCCTATAATTGACTATGATATGGACTTTGGTTTTATGCAAAATTACCTAGAAATGGGAGTGGAACTATGGTGGTTTCTAGTGCAGGAAGCTAGAACCCAAAATTTATATCCATTAGTGGTAGGTAAGTAATTTCTAGGTATCATTGGTAGTTCAACTCTTGGTTATTTGATTTGTTACTAGAAATGATGATAATTATACTTGTCATAGGCTTGATGTGCATTTGCCATTTTAATAGTAACTAGAGGAAGAGTAATTGGGCTTCATTGAGGTAACTGGGGTTAATTTTCTAGTTCCATGTATATACTTATTTGTATTGTGATTGGACCTTGTGAGTCCATGGCTGAGTTGTGGTGCAACTGCTACCTGTGCATCATGCTTCGACCCAGGCACCAGGTTGTGATCAGACCCTTGAATGCACAGAGCCCAATTGTACTCATTGGGGAGTTAGTGTTGTGGATGGGCCTCTTCTAGTATTTTTGGCCTTTAATATGTTGTATGTGATTGTCGGTATGGGACGGTAGTCATTAGTAGTCCAACTAGTTCATTTACTGATGATATAGATGCCTTCAATATGTTTTCTATATAATTGTATTATGTTTGATTAATCTGTACATATATATAGAACTTGTCTCTTGTTACTAAGATGTAATCTCACCTCAATTGTGAGCTAACATTTTTAGGGACTGGACCTCTTAGTGGCAAAGAGAAATTAATGGAAGCCTATTGTATGGCTTTGGTATCACATAGGTTTAGAAATCTTGTAAGGTTGGATTTGTGTGGCAAGGATGTTAGTTTTTTATCGTATTTGCCATATTGCATCATGAATTGCTAAGTATAGGGACTGGTTATGAAATCTAATTATTGTGGAATCTGATGGTAAGCTAATAGAGGTTCAGGCTTTACACAACATGGAGTTTGATATATGCTTTCACTTATAATCTTGAATGAACCTCTTTAGCAGGAATGTATGACTTAACTCTTGAGAGCATGCTTTTTTATGTTCATGAATGATAATACTAGTTGTTTATAGATTTTGTTGCTATTAGTACTTCATGAATTTACTAATGCATGATAGTTTGATGAGTAGGAATCAACTCCCCAAAGTCTTGAATTGGTATGATAGGTATGTTAAGTAAATTAGATAGATTAATGCCATTAAAGCCCTACAAATTAAGGTAGAGTGGCCCTAGAGTACTACTAAAGAGAGTGTGGTAGTGTATAGGATGAAACTCAAGGAGAAATGGTGCAAAAGAGGGTCACACCACTGCCAAAATAGGCTGAGTCACGGTTAAGGGTCAGGTAGAGGCAAGGAGTACCACGACATTAGGTGTCTCACTACAGTACAAAAAGAAAAAGTGACCCAAGGAAGGTAATAGAGAGCAACCTCACTACAGTGCACAATTTTCAGCTGCAACATAGGTTAAGGGAATTAGGTGATGAGTGTTCCAGTGGCTAGTTTTGTCACAGTGCAGGTATAGCCTGCCATTGCGCGAATCGAGAAATTTGATACTGTAGGTTCCAAGGTGCTTTCTATCGTAGCCAGGATCCAACTTCACTGAGAGCAATTTCACCGTGGCACAAAAATCTTAGGTCAGGGTGCAAGATGCAAAATATTAATTTTAAGTTATAGTAGCCAACTTAGCCATGGCAGGGAAGACCCAAGTTGCAGTGAAGGTTCCCAAACTCCTATTTTTGACGTAGAAACCTTGAATTTCACTATGTTGAGGTTATGTAATGACTTGAGAATATTTATAAGAGGTTTTTGTGAGTTGAACTCAGTAGCAAGATGAATCAAAGGTCTTAAATGATAACTATGACCACTTGTAAATTTGATTAGTTGTGGTCATTTAGCTAATGACTCTAATGATATCAAGGTTCAAATTTTTCCCACTTTCTCCTATTTTAATTAATCATAAACAACTGTCATAGTGAGAGCCCAACTTCATCGAGAGCAACTTTGCAGTGAAAATGTGAGAAGTTGAACCCGATAGCAACTTTGTCACGATGTGAAAATCTTAGGCTGCGATGCAAGGTGCAAAATTTCAGTTTTGAGTTATAGTAACCAACTTAGCCGCAACAGGAAAGGTCCAAGTCGCAGCGAAAGTTCTCTAACTCTTATTTTTGACTTAGAAACCTTGAATTTCACTATGTTAAGGTTATGTAATGACTTAAGAATATTTATAAGAGGTTTTTATGAGTTGAAATCCATAGCAAGATGAATCAAAGGTCTTAAAAAATGACCACTTGTGGATTTGATTAGTTGTAATTGTTTAGCTAATGACCTTAATGATATCAAAATTTAAATTTTCCCCACTTTCTCCTATTTTAATTAATCACAAAGACTTTAGACCTTGATTCTCGATTACTAATCATGCTATTAAGCCTAATTACAGTAATTAAGAATTAGGGTCGTTACAACCAGAGCTAGAATAGCTAATAAAATTAGACAAAAACTAGTGGCATTTTCATAATTTTGGGCACTTTTTAGAAAACTCAAAGGAGGGATCTTTGAATAAAAAAATTGAGTTTCCCAAGATTTATAAAAGCCATAAAAACCATAAGAACTCCTAGAATAGTTAAAACCTCTCTAGTTTACGTTTTAGAGTATCAGTTGACCAAAACTTTGATCGGTTCATTTGAAAAGGTTTTAAATCCAATTTGGGTGAAACCAAAAGTATTTTATATATTAGAAGATCTAAATTTTATGATGGAAAAGATGGTTCTCAAAAAGGAGTTGAAATGAACCAAAATAGAAAGAGCTAAGAAAATAGGACAAAAAGGGAAATTTTTAAAAGAATTTTAAGAAGCTTCCTCCTTATATGTGTTATCCCACTCCTTCTCGTCATTCTAACCAACCTAAGTTTTGCCCAAAATAGAGGAGAAACCAACAGAGAGAGGCACAAAAAAGGAGGGTAAGAAGAAGAAGAAAAACTTGGTAAAAAGGTGAGAAAACTATAGATTTCATGCTCCTTCCTTTATTAATCTTGTTTTCCTCATTCTCCTCTCTCTTACTATGGTTTTAATGTTTGATTTGGGACTATTTTGGGATTGGTTCTGTAAGAGAAAGTTAGAATTTGAAGGAGAGGATAGAAGCAAAGGAAAGTCTTGAAAAGGATTGAAACCAAGGTAACAACCATAGCCTTTCTTGCTTCTTTTTGCTTGTTCTCCTAGGGGTGTGTTTTGGCCAAGTATAGAACACCTAGGAAGGAATGAGTTTTGACTAAAACCAAGCAAGGAACAAAGGTTTTAGAGTGTAGGAATTAAGAATATGCAATTGGAATTGAATAAGAAGCATTAGAAATCAAGTTACAATACCTAGAGATTTAGTTGCAGCTTGATAAATATGAAGCTTCTTAGTGGTGATTGAGGTTATCTAAGAGTGTGTATGAGTCCTCAAGATACCTAGCAAGTCTCACATGTGTCAATTTCCTAAAAAAAAATTGTAAAACTCCATAGGTCCATAACCATGTCTATGTCTCACCCAAGAAGACTTGAAGCACCTAGGGAGAGTTTTAATTAATTCCAAGGCTAGGAAGGGACTAAACATGATTAGTAAACATCAAAGGAAGATTTGGAATGAATTTAGGAATCATGGTTTATAAGATAGAGGTGTAGGCTCCATTTTTAGACATAAAGAAGAAACTTATATCTAGGCTCCTTGAATTGAAATTGTAATGACTCTAAGAGTTTAAAAAGACCCAAGAAACTTAGATTGAATGAGAAATAGGAGCCAAGATAATGAATCCCAAGAGTTGCTTCATTATGTCTTGTATGGAACCATAATGGTGTCTTAGAATAAGATAGTCTCGCATAAAGATTGTGAGAAGCTAAAGCCTATTCCAATGATTGAAATATATCTTATTTGATGTGTTTAGGCCAAGAGAATCAAGCCCCACCTAGTTGTAAGTGTTTGGTCAAGATAGGGAAGGAATAAGAAAAGGGAAGAGTTTGTAATCTTGCTTCAAGGTAGCTCTCTAACCTTTCTCACATGCATTGCTGGGATATTTACTTGTTTTTAGTGCTTGTGTATATGTTTGAACTATGAGAAATGTTTCTAGCCATTGATTACATGTTATAGTACTATTATATTTCTTGAAATGTGTTTATGAATGCAAAGTGGCATGAGTGAGGATGAGCCAAAAGTCCATAGAAATAGCGGAGACAAAGCCAAAAGTCTCAAGAAGAGTGAAGTTAAGTCAAAAGTCCCTTGAAAGTAGGTGAGGCAAATCCAAAAGTCCCAAAAAAAATGAGTAAAGCTAGACCAATGCCCTTTAAAGCCCATTTTGACATGTATGAGTTCATATGACAAGGAAAATAATTTATATATGTTTAATAGTAGCTTAACTGTTATACATGCATTCTTTCATATATAATTGCATCCATTATGTATGTTTGAAAGGGTAAAGAGCTATTGAGATTCTTTGAATCTCACTCTTTCTCCACATATGTCTAACCCTATCTAGGTGAGCTAGGTGAACCAAGAAATAGAGGCCAAACATCTTGAAGAGTAAGACTTTAAGAAGGGAATAAATATTTAAGCATTTTGATGGCATTTTGATGTCAAGATTTATAACTATATGTTATGTATATGATGTAGACTTTTTAGCAAGTTCAAATATATGTAAATATGATGTATGTATCCATTTTAAAACTATATGAATGAATATGTGAGTTTTTGCCACCCATATGCCATTATGTTTATGTGTATGATTGTAATTGGCAAGGAGAGAATGAGCTCCATGATGATGTAAACCATTTGGCATGCTTCCCTATATTGTAATTATACTTTTATACTTGCTCAAGTGGTTATGAAATGATGAGAAAGGCATTTGGTGCAAGTTGAACCCATTATGGACTTCAAATTTGACCATTTCTTGAAATGAACCAAAGTCTGACCAAATCGATGATTTTTTACATGAAATTTGGCCAACAAATAAGTCTCATCTAAAGATTTTCAAAAGTTAAAGAACACTCAATTTGGAGTTCTAAAGAATTTATTATAATTTTTTAAAATTGGCCGAATTATGTAGAATTGGCAAAGTTACTATTCATATGGTTAGTTTACATTTCTATGTCACTTGTGGGTTAAAAGAAATCCAATACTAATGATTTTTATAGACAAAAACTAGACATCATGCTATTTCCATAGCCTCTAAGAGCACCTCATTTAGAGCTTTATAGAGGGAGAAATAAATTTTTAAAGTTTCAAGTCCAATAGTTGTGTGAAAACAAACCTAATGTACTATTCTATTATTTTTCATGAGATAAATGATACTGTCTTGGTCTAAAACTATGTTTACTTGTTAGTTAACATCCAGAGTTTTTGAAAGCTATCATATGCATGATTTTTATTTTTTTTAGAATTAGTTATGAATTTCCAAATTTTATATCAAAAATCTAGAACACCAACCCAAGAGCAAATTCTGGTTTTCTTAAAATGTGGTTCCAAATCTGAGGTTCTTGAGATAAATTGTGATATTTTTGATATGAATGAATATGTAATGAATGTAAAATGATATTTGTAAGTCCACATAGTCCTTAAAACTAAGAACGATGGATATGGCTTTCCAATTATGCAATTAACCATGGATAAAAGTGCTACTTTCTTGCAAATGTGTACCCATATGCCAAGTATGTGTTAAAATAGCCTATGTGACATTTGTTTAAAGGCTAGGAAGTTAAGGTATTACATCTCACTCATTAACCTTCATAACTTAGGGACTTAGGATTGAATTAGAGTAGCTAAAACTCAATTTATATCAGTATACTCCCCATCTGTGACAACAAAGGGATTGTGAAGTCTCAAATGACTATCCCAATTGGCATTGTTCCTTACCATATGAACTTAAACTACTTTATACAAGTTCTAAAGGACCAAGTAGGCTTGCTCCTAACCTCAAATGGCTATACAATTGATGGTTGTGCCAAGTAACCTCAAATAAACTAGGTTGAATAAAATTTGCAATATAAGGTACAACCTATATCGTTTCCCTTAGAAATGGGCTTCAATATTCAATTGAGTCTTTTAAGTGTAAGAGAAGCCTAAAAGCCATCTAATTCAAAAGGGTTTGGATTGAACTTAACTAGTTAGAATTTTAATTGAATTAAAAATACAAACCATTAACTAAAATGCATGAATTAACAAGCAAGTAATGAATATGTGACTAGCTTTGAATTTATTCCTTAATATTCACTATTTTTATCCTAATTCAATTATTAATGGTTCTAGTCTAAGAGTTCCTACATGTGTTCATGATAATTTATCTTGAATTATCACACAAGATTCAAGACATTAACAATTCAATGTTGATTGAAACCTTAATTTCACATTAAATCATTAATTCTTGTGATTAAGGTCATTGAACACACAAAAAGGATGATTAATCAATCAAACTAGCCTCTAAATTTTTATCATAGGAGGTTCAATTTACCAATTAAACCTCAAGAAAATCTCAAATTAAACATTCAAATACATAATTTTCAATATGCATTTCATCAAACACCTTGATTGCACAAGTTGAAAATTAGAGGTATATAAAAATTACAACACTTAAATTGATCCATTAATCATCAAAATTCTCTTTTAATTGATGTCTAACTAGCCACCAATTATAAACAACACATTTCTTAACCCAATACAATCTTAACCAACCTAGTACAAGAATAAGAAAAATGCTAAAAAGAGAAGGAAAAATATGATAAAAATCTTAGCCAAATCCCTAAATATTCTTCATGGATTCAAGCTTTAATCAAGGTCTTCCTCCAAAATTAGCCATAAGATGGATTTAAGCTTCCATTTGAGTGAGTTGATAGAGAAAATAAAGGAGGTGAGCCACGATTGTAACATCTGATTTCTCCATAAACATACGAAACTCACCAGATATAAAAAGAAGTCTCCTAAATAGAAAGATTTGAAGCCAAATAAAATTAAGAGAAAATTCTTAATAATGGAAAATAAGGATCCAAGACTTAAGATGCTAGAAATCCAGAGCCAGAGTTGTTTAATGAAATTGTCAAAAACATAGTGGCATTTTTGTAATTTTGGGCACCTTTTAGAAAACTTAAAGAAAGGATTTTTAAAGAGAAAAAATGAGTTTTCTGAGATTCTCAAAAGCCCTAAAAATTGTAGGAACCCCTAAAACAATTAAAATCCCTCTAATTTATGTTTTAAAACGATCGTTGACCCAAACTTTGACCTTTTTGTTTAGGAAGATTTTAGATCTAATTTATGTGATTTCAAAGGCATTTTATAAGTTAGAGAACCTAAATTTTATGATGAAAAAGACTGTTCTAAAAAAGGAGTTAAAATGAGCCTAAAATGAAAAGGCCAAAAAAAGGAGACATAAATGGGATTTTTAAAGAATTTAAGAAGTCTTGAGTTTATAAGACACGTCCCACCCTTCCTCCTTCTCCTAATTGACTTAGTTCTATCCTAAACCAAAGGAGAGTTCTACCATGAAGCATGCATAAGAAGAAAGGAGAATGAAGGAAAAAAATCTTAGGAAAAATGTATGAAAACCTTGGATTTTTATGGTTCTTCCTTCACAAATGTTGTTCCTCTCCTCCTCTTTCTTCCTATGGTTTTTATGACTCATATGGGGCTGTTTTGGGACTGGTCCAGAGGAGAGAGCTTGAAATCTCAAGGAGAAGCTTAAAGCAATGGGAAGGGCTCTTGAAAAAGTCTTGAAACAAGGTAACTATCATGGCTTATCTTGCTTCTTCTTAATTGTTTCTCCCATGACCATTTCATCCCATCTAGAGCCCATCTAAGAAGAAATAAATTCTAAGCCAACTAAGGAAGAAACATAGGTTTTGGAGTGTGAAGAACAAGAATATGCAAAAAAAAGAATCCAATTAAGATGCATTAGAAATCAAGTTAGCAAAGTTAAGGATTTTGTTACACTTTGATGGGTAGAAGACTTTCCAATGATAATTGAGGTTGCCTAAGAGTATGATGAGTTCTTAAGATACCTAGGAAGTCTCTCATATGGCAATTCCTTAAAGAGAATGAAGCAAACTCCATAGGTGCACTAAAGATGCTAGTGTCTCAGCCAAGAGAGGTCTGGCCACCTAGGGAGTGTTTTAAATTACTCTAAGCCTATAATGGGACTAGATATAATAGAGGAACATCAAAGGAAGCCTTAGAAAAAATTTAGAAGCCTTGGTTTGTGAGATAGAGGTGTAGGCTCCATAATGAGACATAAAGAAGCAACTTATAGTTAGGTTCCTTAAAATGAATCTGTGATGACCCAAGGAGTGTGAATAGAGTTAAGAGATTAGATTGAAGGAGAAAATAGAGCCAAGATCATGAATTCCAATAGTTTCTTCATTATGCCTTGTATGGAGACATATTGGAGCCATATGAGAAAATAGCATAGCATAGAGTTATGAGAAGCTTAAGCTTGTTCCTATGAGTGATTCATGTCTCATTTGATGTGTCTAGGCTAAGAGAATCAAGTGCCACCTAATTCTATGAGCTTGGCTGAAAAGGGAAAGACAAGTTCAAGAGAAAAGTGTGATGTTCTTACTTCAAAGTAGCTCTCTAACCTTTCCATATGCATGGCTTAGATATGTGCTTGTCTTTGAGTGCTTGTGTGTATGTTTGAACTATGAAATGTGTTTTTAGCTATTACTTACTTGCTATGGTAACATTATGCATTTTGAAATGAGTTTATAAATGTGTTTTGTCTTCAATGGATATAGTTAAATCAAAAGTCCCTTAGCATAGGTGAAGATGAGCCAAAAGTCCTAGAACTAGGTGAGACAAAGCCAAAAGCCTCAAGAAGAGTGAAGCTTAGTCAAAAGTCCCTTGAAAGTAGGTGAGGCTAATCTAAAAATCCCTAGAAAGTTGGGTGAATCTAGGCTAATACCTTTGAGAGCCCATGTTTGATATGTATGAGCTCACATGACTAAGAAAATGTTTTACATATGTCCATGAGAAGTTTGTATGATATGCATGCATTTTTTGGCATATTTTAGCATCCATTATGTATGTTTGAAAGGGTAAAAAGCTATTGAGATTCTTTGAATCTCACTCTTCCCCTCCGTATGCCTAATTATGTTTAAGTGAGCTAAATGGACCAAAGAATGGAGGCTAAAGGTCTTGAAGCATTGCACTTTGACAAAAAAGTAGAACAATAGACAATTTTATAGCATATTGATGTCAAGAATTGTATCCATGTGATGTATATAAGATATAACCATTTGAACAAGTTTAAATGTATACAAATATGATATATGTATCAATGTGAAAGCCAAATGAAGGAGAATGTGAGTTTTTGCCACTCATTTGCCTTTATTTCCATGTGTATAAATGTAAGTGGCAAGGTGAGAATGAGCTTTATGATGATTTGGATCATTTGACATACTTTTATATGTTTTAAATATGCCTTTGGATGTACCAAAGTGGTTATAGGATGAGAAGAAAGTTTTTTGGTGCCTTGAGATACCAAATTGGACTTCAAAAGTGACCATTATATGTGTTAAACCAAAATCTAACCAAATGAATGATTTTTTCTATGAAATTTAGCAAAAACGTAGGTCTCATCTAGAGCTTTTCATAAAGCTAAAGAACAGTCAATTTGGAGTTCTAGAGAATTTATTATGATTTTTCAAAGTTGGCTAAATTATACAGAAATATATGTGCACTGTTCATATGGTTAGTTGTCTTCTTTGTGTCACATGTGAGACAAATGAAGTCCAATGCTTATGAAATTTTACAAGAATAAACTATACATCATATGATTTCCATAGCCATTGGGAGAATCTCATTTGGAGCTCTGTAAAAGGAGAACCAAATTTTTAAAGTTGCATGACAGTACTAATAATACAGCTCAACCTTTGGTATTGTGCCATCAATTTCAATTGATTAAATGCCATTTAATTGGTCTAGAATTATTTTATTCATTATTTAACATCTATAGATTTCCAAAAAGATATCATATGCATGATTTTGAGTTTTTTAGAATTAGTTATGAATTTCCAAAGTTTATATCAGAAATCTGGACATGCCAACCTAAGAGCAAACTTCCATTTTTCTAGCGTATGGTTCCAAACCCATGGAATATGAGATGAATTGTAATGTTCATGATACTTTTGGATGTGTGATGGTTGAAAAATGATATTGATAAATTCACACGATCCTTAAAGTCATGAATCATGTATATGGCCTCCCAATTATGCAATTATCCTTGTATGAAAACATATGCTTCCTACAAATGTTGTCCAATATGCTTAAGATAGATTGGGATAGAAAATGGGAGCATTGTGCAAGGGTAAAGAGGTTAAGTTATTACAATGATCACAAACCTTATAAATGAAAATTGATGTTCTGCTCATGCTCCTTCCTCTCTTCATAACCCAAAAACCTCATCCTCTCCCTTGAAAACCCGTGCCCGTCATCTTCCCTTCTCACGTGATTCATTTGTGTCTTCTTGACCTCCTAAGCTCATGCCTAGTCTTCATGTGATCATCACATTTTGCTTTCTCATGTACCTGATATCCTTCAATAAACCCGTGCCAATATCACGTGCCTTTTTCTTATGAATTTGTGGACCCCCGAGACATGTGGATGAGCCCATCCATGTCATGTGTGTTGCCTCCTCGAGAGAACTTAAAAGTCCACCTTCTCGTATCTCTCCTCTGGACCTTCTCTCATCTTATGTGACACTTGACCCTTTCTCTCACATGCTTCTATCTGTGTGTGTGTGTGTGTGTGTGTAAAAGAAAGCTCCTCCAGGCCGTGTACCTGAGTGTATGTCTAGAACCTCATGCCTTCTGGATGTTTAAAATCAGTAGGCCCCCTTTTCTCCTTAAAAATAAAACCTTCTTGCTTCCCTCATGATTCCATAAGTCTGCATTTATGGTTCATGTAGCTGTGATTGGCTAGAGTATTATGTGTAATGTGCAACATGTCTATATAGATGAAGAAATCGTGCATGCATTCATGATAGCCTCCACGTGAGTGTATATGTGTGAATGTTGTGAAGTGTAGCATGTATGGATGTGTCATCATGCATGAATATGATTCATCTAGTCAAGAAGTGTTTGTCATGTGAAAGAGCCCCCAACTCGTGCCTATATGGGTCTGAATAAGAGAATGGTGCATTACATGTGCTTGAATGTATGTCTAAAACAAAATGTCATGCAAGCCTCGTGTAACAACTGTGTGTGTATATCGGATAGTTTGGTGCCTTTGTGTGCTTAAATGCCTACGCCATTAAGCTTATTCATTTCATCTCTCATTTTTCTATTTTCTAAAATTTCATAAAAAAATGTGGGCAATTATTCCAAACTTGGCATTGCACATATGAAGCTTCCATCCTTAATTTTTTTGCCCTTTAATTCAATCATGTGGCTTTCAATTCTCCTCCAATTAATCCCTACCATTTAATTTCCATTTGCCTATTAAAATCTATAAAAATAATAAAAAACATTAAGTAGGAAAATTTTAAAAATTATTTAAAAGGAATTTATGCATTAAAAATCAATAATTTTGCAAATTAATTCATAAAGTGCAAAATGGCTAATAGAATCCATTAAACTATAATTCATCATCAAAAAGTTCAAATAAAGAGGAATAAAATACATAAAAATTGACATTTATCAACCATCCCACCCATTTCACACCCAAGGCAAAGCTATCAGTAAAAACCTTTATGAAATAAAAATTCAGACTATGTTTTCATGTGATAGCAACATCCTCATTCAAGAATATCCTTCAAGCTTCATACATATGTATCAGTCCATGATTGGTTAATAACAACATTACATCAGAATTCATGAAAAATTAAAGCCTAGTCATGTGGATTGCATCCCAAGTTACAAAATATCAAAATACCTACACTTGGCAAAAATAGATTGAACATAATGCTATACAATAAAAGTTAAACAAAATTAGAATCTATACAATTTAAAAGCCTCCCAAGTGCAAGAGTCCCACCCCCGACCTAAGCTTAGGGACATTCATCTACCTGCTTTTCTTTATCATTACCTAAGGAACCTTCACCTAAAACTATTAGTCCATGAAATGGGGTGAAATGTGAATCTTAGTAACCAAAGGAAAATTTTGTACATATGTACAATTTAATCAACATAAATGCATATTAAACATAGTTATTGAAAGCATCATCATTGTAATCAATAAATGAATTAGTTGACTACCAATGACTACTATCCTATACTAGCAATCACATATATCACGTTAATGGCCAGTAACACAGGGAAAGGCCAATCAAAACTAACTCCCTATTGAACACACTCTAGGCTTAGTGCATTCATGAGTCTAATCACAACTCAGTGCCCAATCGAAACACAATACACAAGTGGTAGTCACACTATTGCTCCACCAAGGACACGCTCATGATTCAAAACAACAATCAAATAGCCAACCAATTATTTAGCACAGCAAAACATATTATGCATCAAATATTAGATTAACAATGCACATACGCAAGGAATTAAAATTTAACCCTGATTACCTCACTTAATTGCGTAAAGTTCTAAAGTCAAGATAAGTTTCCACACTTCAGAGGTCCTAGATTAAATCAAAGCATATTCTTAGTTAATAATTATAATATAAATCAAACACAATGGAATTTACTCATTATAAGCTATCCAAGAATCACTTACCTAACTACCAATGAGTCCCAAATTTGGATTTGAGTTTCACCCATATCAGAAACCACGATATTCCACTCCAAATTCTAGGTTTTTTGGTACAAAATCAAAGCCCTTAATATAAGTCAGCTATTAGAGCCAATAACTAGCAGAAAATATATCAAAATGAGAAAGAAATACCCACGTGATGGTTCTCCTAGCCTCTACCTCAGAAAATCAACAAGAATCCATCAAAATAAAAAATTTCAGATTTGAGAAAAAGATGAAAATTTTCTAAATGACAAACTAATCAGACTAAAATATAAAGGAGAATGAGAGGAACAAGTTTCATATATATTACCTTGGCCAAATCTTCCTCTAGAAGTGAGAAATGGTAGAAGAATGCAGAAAAATCATAGTCACTCTTCTCAAGTGTGAAAATGGCTTCCTTGTTCTGCAGAAGCCTCAAACTCCAACACCTGAATAACGAAATGATAAGTCTCCTATAGTTTTAGAGTAAGTAGGCTGGTCCATTAGGCCCAATATTACCTATGGTCTAATTTATTTCAGCATTAGGCCAAGATTCATTGGATTTAATAGAGTTGGATCACATTACAATGAAGTTAGGCTTCTAATAATGGTCCTTAGCATATATAAGCTGATCATAGGATACACTTTCACTTAATTAGTTTCACTAATTAGACTCATAATCATAATTAATCTATTTCTTTAAAAATCCTTATTTTCCTTAATCTCGTTTAAGGGTACCTATCTGGCCATGGGAGATTTAAAGGTCTAGGAAGTTATTCAATTGATTTAAGGATATGGATAGTCTTAAAATGATATAAGAACAATAATGGAAGTATCAGACTACATTTAAAAGCTATATTTTGAAAGTTAAAATTTTAAGGTCCAAGAAAGGATATTTTAAGATCAAATGGTGTTAGGTTTATCTAAGCAAGTTTATAATCGGTCTGATGAATCCTATTGAGCTTATTTAGATTACATATGATGAGGTTTTGAAGCCTAGAAGTTGGATTTTAGAAGTTACCCTCTTGAGGCTTAAGGTTAAATAATGTGTTCTAATATGTTAAAAGTGAAAAATACCAAATGAATAATGCTAATGACCATATGAATAATAAATATGAAATTTATTACTTGAATTATGAATTCTAGAAGCATAGTTTGCCTAGGATACATGTTTACTAAAATCTCTAACCTAAAGCCTAAGTGAAGGACTAATTATGGGAAGTTAAAAGCCAAAGTGAATTTCATATAGTTAGGTGATAACTCAAATATTCTCTATATCTTTACTCATTAATTATGGATTTTTGTTAATGAATTGATGATGTTTTGAGCTTTAGTGAATATTATTTGGATTAGGAAATAAAATATTATCTTTTGAAATTTTAGTGAATAACTTGGACATTTTAATGGTATTCTATTTCCTAGATGAGAATTGTATTCCATAGGCCAATGACTTTGTTTATTTTGACTAAGGGCTTTTGATGTAAAAGGAAGCAGATTTATTCTTTCACATCCTGCATGGGCTTCCTTAAGTTCTCTTAACCAACCATCAAGCCAAGCATGTGAAGAGGCAGCTCCTTACATTCATTCCTAGCGAAGCTCTCATCCATTCACCAAATAGAAGCACTTCCACGTAGCAAATGAGTCACACAAAGACTACATGATTAGCAAGGTTCTTATGTGGAATGAAGAAGCAACATGGCTGGAGCAGGGAAAGGGGAGAAGGAAAGAGAAGCTTGAGAAGAGTTGGATGCTGGGCTGGACGAAGAAGCTGCTGAGCTGGATTGGAAGCTGTCTCGTGAACTCACACTCATACAGAACCAAACGAAGCACGAGGGAGTTTGGTTGAATGAGAAGAACGAGCTGCATGATTCATGAATAACGTGAAGAAGCAACTGCATGAGCTGAGGAATGAGATGGTGCAGTAGCTCACAAACTCAAGCAAAATAAAGGAACACGTGGAAGAATGAAACAAGAAGAAAACGTACTGGAAGCTACTGGGCAGAGGAAGCTGGGAGCTTGTAGAAACCATGCTGAAATCTACGTGGAAAAGCTACAGGAAGAAAGAAGAGAGCACGAGCAGCAGATCTAATGGTTTATTCTTGCATGCAAAGCTGCACGTGGATGAAGGATTAAACGAAAGGAAGCAACGTGAAGAAGCTGAGTAGAGAACGATGAAGCTGCATGATACGAAGAAAAACACATGAAAAACTAATGAGGAGCAGTAGAAGGAGTAATGGAAGATGATTATTATATTCACAATGGGGCCCACCTTATATATACATGAAGAGATTCCACGTGAAGTTGACATGAAGATGCATTAGGAGAAAACGTGAGTTGATAAGTGAAGCACAGCAGTTAACACGTGAAGGAGAAGAAAAATGCAGCACGTGAATCATTAAAGAAGAAGCTAAGGACTGGGCAGCAGCATATATCATCCAGAATCCACTTCACTCATGCCTTCTTCATTCATTGGATCCTTCCATTCACACCTTTGATTCATTCACGTCTCTCCAGCACATTCACGCATCTATAATTTTGGAACTCTTACCTATTTATTCAGCCTTCATCAATCCATTCAGGGGACACAACCATTCATTCATTCATTCGGCCATATCCCATTCATCCATTCATCTACATTCCATCATTCAACCATCCACCCACTCCACCATTCATCCATCCCATGAAGTTCTAATCTATCTTGAGGCTAGCTAAGAGGAAGCTCTTGGAGAAACTTGAATCCATAGAGAAAATTCAGAATTTTGGCTAATGATTTCTCTATTTTCCTATACTTTTTCTCTTTCATTTATTATCTTGGTTAAGTTATATTTGATAGAGAATTTGTGTAATTGTAATTAGTGGCTGGTTAGACACTAATTAGGAAATCTTTTTGTTGACTAATTGATCTGATTAGACATTGATTAATTCCAATATTATCTAAATTCCCATGTATGCTTCGAAGGTGTTCGATAAAATACATGAGTGAGATTATTTGTTTGAATTGAGGATTCCTTAATGTTTAGTTGGTTAATTAAATATTTAGGATGATTCAGAGACTAATCAATTAGTTAATCAATCAAATTTAGTGTTCAAGATCTTAAAGACAAGAATTGACAATTTAATGTGGGATTGAGGTCTCAATTCAACGTTAGATCGTTAATCTCTTGAATCTTGAGTGGTTACCCAAGATAATTTGTTATAAACACATTTAGGAACTCTTAGACCAGAATCAATTACAATTAGATTAGGATAAGGATAGTGGATACCAAGGGACAAATCCAAAGCTAGTCACAAACCCATCTTTCACCCATAATTCACCCAATTAGGTAGAATTTAGGAATTTTAATTCAATTTAGTTTTAAATTAGTTTAATTCAATTAAAACCCCTTTAGTTTAGAAATTTTAGAGTCTTTTAATATTTGAAAAACTCAATTAGGCATTGAACTCCAATTCCAAGGGAGATGACCTAGGTTGTGCCATTAGCTACATATTTTATCAACCTAGTTTTATTTTGAGGGTTGCGCGACGAGCCACTCATTAGGCCCTTAAATATGGTTGTATTTTATACAATGCAATTGACACCTAATGAGCATGCATCTTAGAAGCATGCAAAAGAGAGTTCTAAGTACACTTTAAGTGGCCTAAAGTATACTTAAAAGTCAATGAAGTTTAAGGAAAGTTGTTATAAGCTTTAGATGTTGATGTTATATTCATGTGATATTTTTAAGAAATGTTAGTGAGGCTCCATCCCACTGTAAGTGTAGAGCCAAAAATGAAAAAGAAGTAGAGCAACAGAATAAGAAGGAAGGTCAGAGGTTTTATTAGCTTCTTTTCACCTATTCAAGGTAACTTACTCTTCCCTATTTAGTTGCATGTAAACTTGTTTGAGCTTAATATGCATTGTATTATATTGGTTGTTTCTTACAGTATATGCTATATTGCATTGTATAAGTTAAATGTCATCTTTTACATGTTATGTTTAATGAGCTAAGGCTAAAAGATAAAGAGGGGTAATGGGAACAAATGTAGTAGTTCTCTCAAGCCCAAGAGAAAAGCCTAAGCTAAACTAAGATTCATGGACATGATAGAGTATGTTGTAAACATGTAAAGCATTTATGTTAGTTTTCTATGACCATGCATACTTGCATTAGACTTGCCTAATTATCTCATGCATATTTTAGTAATTTGAGTATAGCTACTAAGATTCTCCTGAATCTCATCCCTATTTCTATTCTTCCCACTAACCAATGCCAAGTGAAAGTATGAATTCTAGCAGAAGAAAAGAAAAAGAATGATATCAGGATTAGGAACCTTTATGGATCATTTATGTATATGTTTTTGTTATAATGCTACAATGAATGTATATGTTAAGTTTTACTTCCTTATTGATGTATTATTTGGACTACTATGATGTTACTAGTAATGTAACTCTAACTTAAGTTTGTTTAGAATTAGATAATGTTGTATGTCTAGATAGCCTTATTTGATATTACTATTGTTTATATCTTTCATATCCGTGAGCTCAAGGCTGAAATGTGACTATTTAAGTAGTCTAGATAGTTAATTTTATTAAGGGAAATTTTTCTAGATTTTCCTTAAAATATAATATAAGTTTTTAGTTTTATTTGTTAAGGTAAATTGGTAATAAAGGATTACCAATGCATTATCTACTAAAATGAAATGACATGGAATTATAAAAAAGGTAGGTGATTGTATTTTGAATTTTTGGATTCAACATTTTATCTACATAAGTTAAAGAACTCGTTATTGAATCATTATCTCCAAAAGAAGAGCTAAATAGTTAAAGTGTTACATTAGTTGGTATCAGAACAACGGTTTAGGTATTGATACTATATGATGGTCGAGAATGTATATCTTGTTTGGAAAACTTGATATACTATTTAGTTTGAGGAATTTTGGATAACTTAGATACCTGTGATATCTATGGAATGTATGTTGAAGCCTCTGATTTTTCATATGGTAACATAAGAAGAGGTAGACCAGCTAGGGTTTTAGCTAGACAAGAACTGGAAGATCTTGTAGTAGGAACTCTACAAGAAATTGTTTAATGCCTAGATCAACAACAAGCAATGTTGAAATAGCAACAAGAATTGATCCAACAAGTCCAAGAGACCTAGTAAGGAAGAAGAGTGAAAGAGAAAGTACCTTGCAAATTCAGCACCCACCTATACCCATTGGGGATGTTCCTCTAACTCAAGTGCCATATTCAACTAAACCACACCCCACAGGGTCATAGACAACACTCCCATATCCTATCCAGCCTGAACTCACTACTTAGTAAGCTATACAACAATTCAGAAAGTATAATCCACCTAATTTTGATGGTGAATTTAATACCCAAAAGATTGAGGCTTGGGTTATGCAGTTAAAGAAAATTTTCAAGGTAATAGAGTGCACATCAAAATAAAAAGCATTAATAGTTGTTTCAAGCTAGAATGAGAAGTAGATGTTTAATGGAGGAGTAAAGAAATGATTATGCAAACTAGGAACATCCCGATTACTTGGGAAACTTTCTTGTGTTAGTTCCTTAAGAAATATTTTCCAAGTTCAATCAAGTATGAAAAAGAGTCAAAATTTATCCTTTTGAAGTACACAAAGGACATGTCCATGGATCAGTATGTGGTGAGATTTGTAGAGTTATCAAAATACTCTTTTTATTTGTAGAAGCATGATCATGAAAGGTGGTAAGCTGAGAGACTTGAAAGGGGATTGTTACTAGAGATTAAAGATAGGGTAGCACCTCAGAGAATCAGAGATTTCAATGACTTAATTGAAGTGTGTAGGGTGATAGAAATTAATCTTAGAAGAATGCAAAGTAGAAAGGAGACCCCAGAGGCTAAAAGACCTAGAGAAGAAGAGTTTATTAGCAATGATAATAAGAAAGGTGTCAAGAGCCCATAGGGCAAGAATAAAAGCAAGAGGTCGAGTTATCCTCATTAGGGAAGTTCTTAGGACACAATATGTCAACAGTGTGGCAAAAACCATGGCAACAGGCCATGCCTAGATGGACAAAATGTTTACTTTAAGTTTAGGAAGTTAAGACACATGGCTAGGGAATGCCAACAGTGAAAGGAGGGAGCACCTACATCTAGGTCACAGACACAAGGGAGAGTTTTTGCACTTACTTAGAAGAAGGCCAGTCAGTCACCTAACTTAATCCAAGGTATGATCAAAATGAATGATTGTACTATGTATGCTTCGTTTGACTCAGATGCTAGTCATTCATTTATATCTTATGATTGTGCTAAGAAGTTGAGTCTAGTATTTAGTACTTTACCATATGATTTATCTGTGTCTATCCTTATAGGAATAACCTCCCATGTTTGCTTAAATTGTGTCATTCAGTTTAACCAGTGTTATACCATACTTGACTTAATATGTATGCCATTTGTTGAGATTGATGTCATTATTGGTATGAATTAGATGTTTGCAAATAATGCTCAACTTGATTATATGCAAAAGACTATATATATGCCATCTTATGGAATAATACCTTGTACTAAGGCCAAGTTAACATTTATGATTACCAACTAAACTGAGAGATGTTTGATGAAAGGGTGTCAGGGATTCTTAGTGTTCTTCTTTGTTCAAGCTGAGGTAGAAAAAGGTTTAGAAGAGATACCAATAGTTAGAGAATTTTTCGAGGTATTTCCTAGAAAAAAGAAGATTACCATCTAAAAGAGAAGTAAAGTTTTCCATTGATTTAGTTCCTAGGGCAAAACCAATATCTAAGGCACCCTATAAGATGGCCCTACCAAAATTAGGAAAATTAAAGAACCATATAAAAGAGCTTTTAAGGAAGGGTTTTATCAGACCTAGTGTTTCACCTTGGGGAGCACTAGTCTGGTTTGTAAAGAAAAAGGATGGAAATTTAAGGCTTTGTATAAATTACAGAGGATTAAACAAAGTCATAGTTAAGAATAAATACCTTTTACTTAGGATTGATGACCTCCTTGATCAATTAGTACGAGTATTAGTATTTTCTAAGATAGACTTAAGGTCAGGTTATTATCAGTTAAGGATTAAAGCTACGGACATCCTTAAGATTGCATTCAGGACTAGGTACGGGCATTATGAGTTTCTAGTTATGCCCTTTGTTCTCACAAATGCACTTATAATCTTTATAGATTATATGAATAGAGTCTTTAGACCATATTTAGATCAGTTTGTTATTTTCTTTATAGACAACATACTCATCTATTCCAAATCTCCAAAAGAGCATGAGAGGCATTTAAGGATAGTCTTAGAACCTTAAGAGAGAAATAGCTTTATGCCAAATTAGTTAGTGTAAGTTCTGGCTCACAGAGGTGCATTTCCTAGATTATGTAATTCTTAGTCAGAGGTTGTAGTAGATCCTTATAAGGTAAAGGTAGTTCTATAGTGGGAAAGACCTAGGATAGTCACAGAGATTAAAAGTTTTCTAAATTTGGCATGCTACTATTAGAGGTTCATAAAAGGCTTTTCCCAAATAGCCTCACCACTAACCAAACTTACTAGAAATGATAGACCTTTGTGTGGGATGATAAGTGTGAGCAATGTTTTCAAGAGTTGAAACATAGGTTGACTACAACTCCTGTATTAATTATACCTAACCTAAAGGAAACCTTTGTGGTGTACAATGATGAATTCAAGAAAGGGTTACGATGTGTTTTAATGCAAAAGCGTAGAGTAGTACCTATGTGTCTAGATAATTGAGGCCACACAAGAAAAATTATCACATCTATGATCTAGAGTTAGTAATAGTGGTATTAACTCTTAAGATCTAGAGGCACCATTTATATGGTGCCAATGTAAAAATTTATACAGATAAAAAAGTCTAAAGTACTTGTTTAACCAAAAAAAAATTAAATATGAGATAAAGGAGGTGAATGGAATTCTTAAAGGACTATGAACCTATAGTGAGATACCACCCTAGTGAAGCCAATATAGTAGCTAATGCCTTAAGTAGGAAATCCACGCATGAAGCCATGTTGATGCTTAAAGAACAAGAGTTAATAGAAAACTTCAAAGACATAAGACTTACATGTCAAGTGCAACTAGGTGTTTTATTTATAAGTGAGACCAGAATAAAGAGTGAATTTAGGACTCAAGTAAAGGAAGCACAGGATAGACATATGCATGTAAAGGAAGTTATAAGTTAACTTTCCTAAGGTAAGAGCTTAGAGTTTAATGTTTTAGATGATGGTATTTTGAGATACCATGATAGATTATATATTCCCCCTGAGTTAGAATTGAGAGAAAAGATCTAGGAAAAGCCCATAAAAGTAAATACACTCTCTACCCACATAGTACAAAGATATATTAAGATTTAAAAGAAATGTTTTGGTGGCTTGGGATGAAGAAGGACATAGCTGAATATGTGTTCAGAAGTTTTGTGTGCTAGAAGGTTAAGATTGAACATTTAAATCTTTAGATATTCCCAAATGGAACTAGGATAACATTTCCATGATTTTATCATGGGTTTACCTAGGATATCTACAACGAATGATGCTATTTGGGTAATAATGGATAAACTAAACTAACCAAGTCTACACATTTCTTGCTAATTAAAGCCACTTTCACCCTAGATAAACTAGCTCAATTTTATATTAAGGAAGTACTCAGGTTACATGGAGTACCAACAATATAGTATCAAATCAAGACCTTAGATTCACTTCCAATTTGTAGATGTCATTGTAGGAAGCTTTAAGGACCAAATTAAGGTTTGGTATAGGGTACCACCCCTAAAGGGATGGTCAAACAGGAAGGACCATTCAAACTTTAAAAGATATGCTAAGGGCTTGTGTGCTAGAAATGAAAGGGAATTGAGATGCATACTTACTATTAGTAAAGTTTGCTTACAATAATAGCTACCATTCAGGTATAGAAATAGCAACTTATGAAGCACTTCATGGAAGAAAGTGTAGATTCTCATTATGTTGGGTTAAGTTAGGAGAAAGGAATCTTATAAGCCCTGATATATTAGACCATACCACCAACTAGATAGAATTGATTAGGTAGAAGCTTCTAGTAGCTCAGAGTAGATCAAAAAACTATGCAAATACCAGAGGAAAGTTGTTAGAGTTTAAGGTTAAAGATCAAATTTTCATCAAAGTATCTATAGTAACTGGTGTGGGTAGGTCCACAAAAGCGAAGAAGCTCAACCCAAAGTATCTAGGTCCATCCTAAATTCTTTCTAGAGTCTAGCTTGTGGCTTACAGAATAGCCTTACCTCCTAACCTAGCCCAACTTCATGATGTCTTTTGTAATATTTGATTTTTAGAAACTAAACCAAAACTGATATTGTGACATAGTAAGAACCTAAAGCAAAGTAAATTAAGGCTAATTGAGGATAGAATGTCAATCGAAGCATTTAAAAATGTGGTTAAGAACCTAAGAATAGCTCAAAACCAGTAAGCAAAATGAATAAAAAATGCAATGACAAAATTATAATTTTGAATAACTTTTGAGAAACTCAAATGAGGGGTCTTAAATGCTAAAATTGAGTTCATTAAGATTTTCAGAGGCCTAGAAAACAATAGGAACTATTAAAATAGTTAAAACTATTGTTGTGTACAATTTAGGTCATTAGTTGTGTACAACATATAATTCACTTCCTAAGCTTTCTGTAGATAATTAGTTGTGTGAATGGGAGTTTGGTAGCCCAAGATATGTTTTTTTAAAGTTTGACGTGTAATATGTGCCAAAATTGTGAATTTGCATATATGAGGCAATATCTGAATTTTGAACTTCCCTTTGTGATATTTTAAGCTTAACAAACTTGTTTGGCATGAATTTAGGAATTTCTATGATGAAAATAATTATGTGAGCACAATTAGAGAAATTAATGCTTTAATAATGGTAAATTCCACTACAAAAAATGTTATTAAGAATGAATGCTATCATAAAAGGGAAATGAGATGAGATGTATATACATTATTTAATGGTATGACATCTTTTATGTATTCCAATTGAAAAAAGTACCAACCAGACCTTTGACATGTCATAAAACATGAGAATGTAGCATTACATGACAATCTTTCCTTTGTTGTGACAATAGGGAGAATTATAGATATCAAGGTCAAGTAGCTGAGGAATAAAAGCATTCCTTTAATGAAAGTGGTTTGGAAGAGGTTAACTTCAGAAAAAGCTACTTGGGAAGTGGAAGCAGATAAAAAGGAGAAATATCTAGATCTTTTAAAGTAAGGTATGTTTTAAATTTTGAGAATGAAATTTCTATTTACAAGGGGTGAAATGTAACATTTAGCTTTTTAATTGAACTAAGATTTGTATGTTAATAAAAGAGAACCATAAACCAAATTGAATTAAGGTCAAATAAGGGTAAAATATTAATCAGCATATTAAGAAATGGGGTTATGAAATGAAACGCAAAAAGAAAATATAGCCAAAGTGGCTAAATAAAGAAAAATGGTACCTCAATTGCAAATTTATAATTTTAAGAAAAATTTTAAAAATTTAAGAAAAAGAGTTTTAAATGTCAAAATTTAACTCACCAAGATTTTCAAAAGTCTTGAAAACCATAAAAACAGTTAAAATTAATAAAAACCCTTTCAATATGTAAAAAGAGTCAAATAGTACTAAGACTTTAAGTGGAGCTATTTCTGACTATTTTAAACCATTTAAACCCCAAACATAATATTTTTATGTAAAATAGCACCCAAAATTATGTAGAGAGTAGTCAGATCTTGAAAAGCCAAAAAAAATAAATTCAAATGGAGCAATTTTGCAAGTTGGAGCAAAATAGTCATTTCGAAAAATTCATAAAGGAGGCTTCTTATGAAAGCCACGTCCCACCATCTTCTTTACACTTCCATTTTCAAATTTTGGAAGCTTCAATGGAATTACACATAAGGGAAGAGAGAGAGAGATTTCAAGCCTTCGTCTAGGTAAATAAACAGCCCTATTTCACCTCACACCAGTTAGAAAAATTAATCTACTCTATGAAAGCTTTCTAATGGTAGTTTGCTTTTCATGAAAACTTGAAGTTCATATCTAACCCAAGGCAAAAATAAAAATAAAAATAAAAACTCTTTTTAAGAAACTATTCAGTGGAAATCAATCTATATGAAGAGTACTTAGCATTGAGGTAAGTTTCTAACTAAAACATTTGCAAAATCTTAACATTTTTTAGCTTTGATAGTTTGGCCTTGAGAGAGAAAATGAGGAGGAGAGTTTTTCTTTAAGTGTCCTTGATGAATTCAAGGGTTTTAGCATGCAAGGAATTCATATCCACCATTGGTTGCCTTTAAATCATGAAATAAAGTAAGACAGGCCATTATGTGTGTGTGTTTGGCCAAGGCATAGATGAATAGGAAACCATATTGTTTTCAATTCCTAATTAGTATATTTAGATATTTTATGATATAAGGAGTAAGAATCTAAGCATAGAATTGAATGAATCCATAAAAATCTACAAGTTAAGGGTACCTATTCAGCCATGGGAGATTTAAGAGTCTAAGAAGTTGTTCAATTGATTCAAGAGATATGGATAGTCTTAAAATGATATAAAAACAATAATGGAAGCATTAGATTGAATTTAGAAGCTATATTTTGAAAGTTGAAATTATAAGGTTCAAGAAAGGACATTTTGAGATCAAATGGTGTTAGGTTTATTTAAGCAAGTTTACAATGGGTCTAATGAATCCTATTGATCTCATTTAGATTACATATGATGAGATTTTGAAGTCTAAAAATTGAATTTTAGAAGTTACTTCCTTGAAGCTTAAGGTTGCATAATGTGTTATAATAAGTTAAAAGTAAAATAAACTAAATGAATAGTGTCAATGACCATATATATAGTAAATATTGAATTTATGGCTTGAATTATGAATTCTAGAAGCATAATTTTGCCTAGGATCCATGTTTAGTGAAATTCCTAACCTAAAGCTTAAGTGAAAGAATAATTACGGGAAGTTAAAAGCCAATGGTTAGGTCCTCAAATATGGTAAAAACTGAGTATTTTAGATGATATAATTGACAACTAATGAGCATGCATATTAGAAGTATGCAAGAGAGAGTTCTAAGTACAATTTAAACAACCTAAAGCATAGTTAAAAGTAAAAAAAGTTTAAGGGAAGTTGTTATGAGCTTTAGATGTTAATGTTATGCTTATGTGATATTTTTAAGACAAGCTAATGAGGTTCCATCCCATTGTAGGTGTAGAGCCAAAAAGAAAAAGAAAGCAGAGCAACAGAATGAGTGGGAAGGTTAAAGGTTTTATTAGCTTCCTTTCACCTATTCAAGGTAGCTTACTTTTCCTTATTTAGTTATATTTAGACTTGTTTGAGCTTGATATGTATTATATTATATTGGTTGTTTCTTACAATATATATTATATTGCATTATATTAGTTAAATGTCATATTTTACATGTTATGTTTAATGAGTTAGGGCTAAAAGATAAAGAGGGGTAATAGGAATGAATGTAGTAATTCTCCCAAGCCCAAGAGAAAAGCCCATATTAAGTTGAGAGCTATGGCCATGATAAAGTATGTTGTAAACATATAAAGCATTTATGTTAATTTTTTATGACCATGTATATTTACATTATACTTGTTTAACTATCTCATGCATATTTTGATGATTTGAGTATAGCTACTGAGATTTTCCCAAATCTCATCCCCATTTCTATTATTCCCCCTAACTAGTGCTAGGTGGAAGTACCAGTGCTAGCAAATGAAAAGAAAAAGAATGATATCAGGATTGGATCACTTATGTATCTGTTTTTGTTATAATATTACAATAAATTTATATGTTAAGTTCTACTTCCTTAGTGATGTATTATTTGGACTAGTATGATATTAATAGTGATGTAACTTTAGCTAAAGTTTGTTTAAAATCATATAATGTTTTATGTCCTTATAGCCTTATTTGACATTAGAGTTTTGGGTTAAAATGTGACCATTTAAGTGGTATGAATAGTTAATTTTATTAGAGGAAATTTTGCCATATTTTCCTTAAAATATAATATAAGTTTTCAATTTTATTTATTAAGGTAAATTGGTGATAAATGATCACCAATCTGCCAAAATAGAATGACATAGAATCATAAAAATGGTAAGTGACTATATTTTGAATTTTTAGATTCAGTATTTTACCTGCATGAGTAAAAGAACTTATTGTTGAACCATTTTATCCAAAAGAAGAGCTAGATATTCAAGTGTTATATCATAACTCAAATATTTCAAGTCGTGGCACAAATTATGAATTGTGGGAATTGTTGCCTAAAACCTATTTTGAGTCACGACTTGAATCTTAAAATTCATAAGTAACTTCTTATAGCTTGTTTGTCTTGTGTTATTGATGAACAGGGGTTAGAGATTTAACTTATACTTATTTTAATCCTTCTAAAATGTAATATTGTATATTTTATAAACTAATATAGTCCCTAAAGATTGACAAGAGATAATTAACAAAGAATAAAAGAGCTGGTTTAAGCCTAACTAGGGGAAAAGTTAGAGATTTATAAAATATGAGAAATAACTTGAGAAATGTATATTCCACATTATAATATTATGAAAATCAAGTTAGCAGATTAACTTAGAGGGCTAGTTTAGTTAAATCCTTGATAGTGTCTGATTTGGGACTCTTGATGACAAGATTTTAGTTAAGACTATTCAAAATTGTTGTAAATCACTATAAGTCATAAGTAGATATTTTTAATGAAGAAAACAATTTAAAATTTGGTATGGAATAGTTGGTTTCTGAAAAAACTACAAAATGAGTTCAAACCAAAGAAATAAAGTGTAAGAGCAACATGGTCATTTGAAAAAAAATTATAAATCCTAGTATATATATGTATGTATATATGCTAATCACACCCTTTCATTCTTCCTCACTTAGACCAACTTTTTGCAGTGGCTCCAAGCTATGAGTTGTGATTTAGAAAGAGGAAGAGAGGGAATTAAAGGCTAAGAAAGTTAAGGAAAAGTGACAAATTTTTCTATATTTTAGTTATGAAACTTTCTCTACTCCTTATGTTCTCTCTCATAATGTGTTTGGGTTCTAAAAAAGGGACATTTGTAGCTATCATATTGAGCGAAAGAGTTCATTTGAGAAAACAAATCATACCAAGAGAATCTTTACCAAAAGCTTATCAAAATAAGGTATGATTCAAACTATGAAAAATTAATATTCTTGGAACCCTAGCCCTTTGCTTTTTTGGGCAAGAGAAAGTGATAGAAAGGCATGTGTATTTAATGAAAACTTGATGCAATTAAGAGTTTAGAAAGGTAAGGAATAAGAATATGCCAAGGGATTAATCTATAAACAAAGAAAATGCATCTTGATTTCCTTAGGGTTTATGTTCGACCTTGAATACTTCAAAACCCTAAAAGGATTAGTTGATCTCTATAATAGCATAATTGAATTGGAAATGAATCACCAATATCCTAATGACCTTAAATTTTGTCTTAAATAAACAAAATCTCAAGATTGGACCAAAAGGGGGAGTTCTTGGTAAATATAGAAAAGTGACACTTAGGAAAGCTTTTAATTTAGTCTAATGACTTAAGGAGCTTAAGTAAGTGATATAAAGGTTAGATGAACCATTAGTTTGAGAAAAAGAATGAGATTTGATGATTTTAGAACTATAGTTCCATATAAACCTTAATTTGCCCTAGACCTTAACCTAATTGTATAAGCCCTAGATGAATTCCTCTAAGTTAGGGAAGTTGAAAATAGCCTTAAAAAAAGAAGAATGGAAAGTAGAGAAAGTAAAAGAATTCACTAGAGCATCATATGGCATAATGATGCTTAAATGAAGGGCAAGTGGAATGATTGATATAGCTAAACTTTTAGACTTGTTTTAGCCATGAAAAGTGGTAAGAATGAGATGGATAAATGATGGAACCACTATATGAAATGTAGCAAATGGATGAAGCAATTTAGGACACTTAAAGTAATTTAAACCATACTTCAAACCCCTAATATGCATGTATATTGATAGAAAGAGATTGGATATTATAACACCATAATGACTTAACTCCAACTAATCTCCCTTTAGGCTTGATTCCATATGATTTCCAAAGAACAAGTATAAACCGTGTCATTTTCATGTTATAAAACGGGGTTCAAACACTTATAATTTGCCCCGTGGGTCCCGTGAACCCATCATTCACATTCTCTACTCAAACACCATTTATACAACTAGTACATAGCTTCAAACAACCCATAAACTACAGATATGAAGCCAAAAACCAAGAAAATACAATTTCTCAAACGGGCCCAAAAGTCAGATTTTTAGCTCCAACTTTGGAAAATCATAACTAATTCTAGAAAAATGAGAATCAAGCAAACTATAGCTCTCTAGAAAGATCTAAGTGTTAAATTTACAATAAAAATAATTTCCAACCATAATCTCAGCATTTGGACCATGTTTGACATTGAAAAAGAGACAGAGGTCTGGCTGTCCCTAGTACTGATGCAGCTTGCTGTCATGAACTTCAAAAATCCATAACTAATTCCAAAAAAATTTAATCTGGGCAAAATATACCAATTTAGAAAGCTACAGATATTAACTAGAGGAAAAAAATAAGTTTAGGTCATTTCAGTTGCCTTTGGACCTCCAAAACTGATGGAACAGTAACGAAGGTCGGATAGCATCCTTGATACTGACACAAAACTTCAGAAAGTTCTTTGGCCCTCTACAGACCTTTGATTGAGGTGCTTCTAGTTGGTATAGGTTACTGTGGATATCTAGTTTATACCCATAAAATTTCATGACAATCAGACACCGTTTGGTCCATGAATAACACAAATTCATTTTGAACCTAGTTACACAGTACAATAACCAAAACCAGAAAATTCTCTAACTTCAACAATTCACCAAATATTCCTTAGACCTCCAAATATTACCCACTTTAGCTTCCCAAGAAGCTCTCAATAGGCTCTAGAGGCATGCCGAATTTCATATCAAGAAGAGCTCATTTAGTCATATCTTGATAAAGTTCACAAATTTGGCAATTTTGGCACCCAAAATGGTTCAAAGTGGGTCCAAATGGCCTCTCACATGTTTTAGCACCTCTTGGGTAAGTTTTAAAATATAAACATAGCATATATAAAATGCTCAAGTGGTCCAAATCATCATATATTTCAAACTCACCATGCTACGGGCCAAAATGCACTATTGCATACAATCCACAAAATGGTCAAATTCTACATTTCCATTGCTTTGGCTCTCTACATAGTTCATACATCATTTATACATATTTCTAAACTTGCTTAAGAATTTACATCTCAAAAGAATATATATACATAAGCGCTTTAGCTTTCTTATACATAAAATTATGTGTGAGTGTGCAAAAGTGGTAAAACAAAGGCCTTCTATGTCTCATGGCCTCCACTCTTAGGCTCTTGAGCTCCACCTGGGTTATATGAGATGGGAGAGGGAAGGGGGTGAGATTCAGGGAATCTCAATAGCTCATGCACTCATTCAAGGAAGCAATCAAGACATATAAACAAGTCAAAGCATGCAAACCATTTACAATTACACAACACATGCTTTTCATGCCATGAATTTCATATTAATGCCAAGAATAAGCTCTAGGGGCTTTTGGTTTAGCCTCACCCGAGTTTTTGGGACTTTCGGATTGGCCTCACCCTTGGTTTAGGGACTTTTGGCTCCACTTTACCCGTCTTAAAGGACTTTCAACACTACCTCATCCGAGCAATTTTCACAACTCAAAATACAAACATATTGGTACCAATGCATCAAGGCAATAACATATGGCATGTCTCATACAACAAGCACTTATACAAGCATACAATGACTATATATATCCAAGAATGCAACAAGAAAGAGTGGAGAGCTACCTTACTAGCCAACACAAGCCTTCCCTTTCAATTTCTCTCCTTCCTTCTTAGTCCTATAAGCACAACTAGATGGAGTTGCTTCTCTTGAGCCTAGGCACATCAAAGAGCATGAAATTACTCTCTCATAACTCAACAATTATTCACAAAGCTAGGGGGTTCTTTATAGCAAACCCTACAAAGCATATAAAAAACTAGGGGTTCTCTCTCTCTCTAGAATTTCACTAACTTTTCTTCCTCTCTCAAGCTCTCAAGTTGGTAGAACCAACATACTCAAGGAAAGCAAAGAAGAAGAAGTGAAGATACATGAGTTTTAGCCTTCTTCAAGAGTGGTTTCCCACTTTCTCTCTTCTGGACCAAGCCCAAAACCTAACTAATTCAACAACCAAAACCATAGAAAGAGAAGGCAAAGAGAGAATAACAACATGCTAAGAAGAAAAGCTATGAAATTTTAAGCCATGCTTACCTTTTTCCTTATTCTTCCTTCCTTCTCTTGGTCTCTCTCTCTCTCTCCACAGCCTTTTTCTCTCTTTTGGTCGAAACTTAGGTCGGTTAAAAGAGAAGAAATGAATTGGGATGCTTTAAGAAGTTAAATTCTCTTTTTTCATGCTTTTCTGGACTAACCCTTGCTACAACGAGCACGTATCAGTCCCAGACCGTTGTTTTCACTATAATGCGGGCTACGGCGAGCAGCTCCCTGATTTTTGTATGGGATGCCCACACTCGCTATACCTAGAAGTATTTTCGCTATAGCTAAAAGGCACTCTCACTATAACTAGACTCTTTCTCGCTATAGCAAACAGGTACATTGGCTGTAGTTATGCAATTTCTCACTATAGCTAGCAGACTTAGAAAATTTCAGGACTTCAAAAATTTTCAGCTTCTTTTTTTTTTCTTTTCTTTTCTTTTTCTGGTTGTTACAGATATGTCCTAATTAGTTGTTTTGCATCTTAATTAATGTGTCTAGACTAAGTAAGTAGAACCACACCAAAGTGTATGTGTGAGGCCATGGAACCAAGGGAAGGAGAACAAGGGAATTAACTTGGACTTTGCTTGATAAGGTAGCTTTTCCTTCATTTTTGCATGTATGCTTGGTTTGCTTAAATTTTTTGTTGCTTGTATGTACTGTTTGTAATTGTTTGGCTTGTTGATTATTTGAGTAGATTATGTAATTACATGGGACCTACTTGGATTTGAGAGATTAGTGGCTCTAAAGTTGGATCAGACTAAGGAAGTGAGCATAGATTTGCTCTACCTTAGGCCAAAAGTCCCTTGAGAAAACCATATTTGAATGAAAGAAGCCCTTAGAATATGGATTTGCTCTCTTATGTTGTGAATGGCTATGATTGTATAACATGCATATTGGCTTCCATGTACTTGAGTAAACCATATGTGTAAATGTTGGTTTAGCTATAGAGATTTTTTGAATCTCATATGACTATTTATGCAATAAAATGTCCCCTTTTCCCTAATTGCCTTAATGAATATATTTGAGGTTAAATTTTGGTAAGCATTTAGACGATGTCTCTATAAAGTCAAAGTTTTTAATTTTTAAAACTTTATAGAATATTTGTTGAATTTTTGAAGTTAGTCTCAAAAAGCTTATATGGCTAGTATTGTTCATTCTATGACTAGTTTTGGTTTTTGTGTGTTTTAAGAAAATAAATGGATTTAATTTCATTTAAAATTTTTACAATAAAAAGTTCATATCATAGCCTTTAAAATGTCTCCTAGTTTGCTTCAATCAGAATTATGTAACTCAAATAATAAATTTTTGAAATTTATGTTTTATCATATGATTTGTGGCTAAAGTGTGCAAATGACTTCTTTTATATAATTGAGCTCTATGTATGTGTTAATTTGGATAAAACCAAACACTTGAACATGAATTTGTGAATTAGAATTGTGAAAAACCATTTTTAAGCATCAATAGTCAATTTGGCAAATTTAGCATTTGAATTTCCTGCAAATGGCTTTGTGATGTACTTTTGCTTAAATAGATATCTAATTATATTAAGTGAATGAGATATAATAAAACATAACATAAAAGGTATCAAAGAAAGGCAATTAAGCTTGACTGAGGGGTCTAAAGTTAAATGAACATGGAATTTTCAATTTAGTTTTAATAATGTAATTTATTGAATAAAAGGTTTTCTTCCCTATATTTTTATATCTTAGTGATTTAATTGATACTAGGCATTAATTACAATTAATTTAAAACTTAATTATGATATTATTTAATTAGGAATCAGAAATTATGCAGTATGATAAATATTCTTCATTGTAGCCTTAAATGGAGGTTGTGAATGTTTCAGCGAGTAAGAAGTATTATTTTGAAAGTCGTAAGATTTAGTTAACTAGATACACATTTAGCCTACTTAAGAGACCTAGTGATCATAAGATACAAACTTTTTTTTTAAAAAATATATTACATTTTATTTAAATTTTAAATTTTTTCTTAAAATATTTTTCATTAAATTAATTACATATATTTTTAACTAAAATGTCCCCTTACATTTTTTGTGTAAAATATTTTAAAAAATTTTAAATTAAATTAAAATATATATATTAAAAAAAATATATTTATAATTTTAAAAAAATAAAAAGTATATACAATTTACTCAGTTATTTGCAATGAAAAGATGCATGAAATTTAAGTTAGCGGCCTAACAAAGATGAATCCCTGGGATGAGCAGAGGTGCTGTTCGAAAGTTAAACTTCTAATCCAAATCTAAACTGTGTGTATATATATATATATATAATATTTTTTTTAAATATGTAATATAAAATAAAAATAGTAGTTTTAACTACTAACTTCAAGAAATAATAATCAGTACTAAAACATAACCAAAAAGGAAAATTTAAATTTAGCAACCCAGTATCCAAGCAGGACTTCCTCATCCCGTGGCTCGGGAATCCGGCTCGCGCCCTAGCGCTCCTTCGCTTATAAGAAGGGCCTGCCGAGCCTGCGAAATTTTTGCGCACTTACGAATCGTAACCCAACGATTGCTCAGTCATCAAGATTTCCACACTTCGATTCTCTCTCTATGGCGGCTCAAGAAGATAAAGATTCGCCTGCGATCGAATCTGCTGCCGAGCAAAGCGAAGAATTCCAGAGCATTATTGAAAAGAAGCAAGAACTGGTTCGTGCAGCGGCTGCTGAAGAATACAAGAAATGGTTTGCTTCTTCAAACGACAAGATTGCTGCATGTGTATCGGGATTTGGTCCTTCTTGGTGCGATGGAAAAGTTGAAGATTTTGCGAGAGGTCAGAAAACGGTAGAAGGAATCCTACTAGCAGAAAAGCGCGATGTGGATATTGTCGTAAATATTGAAAGAACGCGAGAAACTCGTGATTCTGAGAAGCTTGAACTTCAGAAAAGGACTGTGAACGGTGATGATGGTATCAAAGAGAGTTATTTTTCGGAACAAGACATGGATCGATCTGGAATCCGAGAACGGAGAGTACACCATGAAAAGGCCTCTGCAGGTCGTGGTGCCACTGAACAGGAGCCTATGGTAAACGAAGATTCGGTATCAGAGAATGCCTTAGAAGTAAAAAAAAAACTACTGCTTGAGGAGCTAGAAGCTGTTCTACTGCCGGAAGGCGAATTTTCTGGCGAGAAGTTGTCTGGTTGCAAACTGATGCAAGAAGACTTTACAATTCCACGTTCATTAGGAATTGAAGTTATTGATGATACCGCATTGATTGAGACTATTCCTGCTCCTGCAACAGGAAAGAAAATCGATGTTTTGGGATATAGGAAATGTACTGGAAAGGATGCAATAAAAGAAATAGATGTAAAGAATGGTAAAAGATCAAGAAGAAAGGCAAAAGGAGCAAAGAATGTTTTGGGGATGGATGGAAAGAACAAAAGTGTCACGCGAATGGATGAAGCTCAAAATCTTTCTGGAGATAGGAAAGATGGAGCCAAGAGAAAATACTCAAGAAAGGAGATTGAGGCTGTGAGGTTTGTAAATATGGCAGAACAGCGGAAATTTTGGAAAGCAATATACAGTGGGCTTGACACTGCAGTGGCAAAGGAGTATGACAACTTGGCAAGCAGTGAGCATCAGAAGCATATACATTTGAACTATGATCCTCAGCAATACCTTGCGAAGAAGAAAGAAAGCCCAGCAATTCTAAGTAAGTATTACTGTTTGATTCAAAAATGTAGTTTTTTGTGTTTTATACGTCCTCTATTCATTTTATATATAGAAGTTTTGGAAACATGTCGAAGCATACTGACTTTGTGCAACAGGGTTTGTGAGGTAACAACTCAACAAGTATCTTTTAAATACAAAGAGTATAAAGGAAGATGCACAAGTCCATCGACTGTTATTAGACAATTGAGTTAAGGCTTAATCATTGTTATGATCCATCTGTGCTTTATTAGGTCTAATAGCCTGTTGGTGTCTTGTTGAATCCTCTGCTGGTTTATGAATGATCAAATTCAAAGGTGTAGTAAATAGAGTTCTGCTACTCTACTGTGTATCACTATTTAGTGGCACTGCTCAACACAGGTCAATTGATGGAGTATACAATGTATCTATAATTCAATCACTTGAAGGCCGAGCAGGCCTTTGAAAGTGTATTCTAAAGAATTTGAACCTATGAGGTCTGCTTTCAGTGATTGAGGTTGCAATTGTCTTACTAATATTGTAGTCTCTTAGAATCAATAAGAGTAGTCCACATAAACAAACATGGATAGTAACTTGCAAGTCATAGCCAGAGTTGAGGAAGATCTAAAATTTAACCATTTTGATTGTGGCAATCGTTTTCTTAGATTTATTTGACGTGGTTGAGTTTTGACTTTTAAGATATTGACAATGAATAATATTACTACTAGTGTTAAACAGATTCTGCATCAGGTTAGTTTTGTTAAGTTAATAATTTCTGCATTAAAATGAGTTGTTCATTAATGTTTCCTTATCTCGAAAGATAATAGTGGCAATATCATTAATAATATGGCTTTCAAGTGTCAACAGAAAACTTTAGCATAGGACTGGTGTTAGTAATATATTTATTTGGTCTAGAGAGAGAGAATGCCTGTATTGTTATCCAACAATGTGAAGTTCTAGCTAGGCTACTGTTATTGAATAGAGGGAATTGTTAGTATTTAGTCTTAATGATACTAGTATAATTATATAATTTTGAAAATGTCTTTCATGCTGCAGTATTTGTGCTGATTAGGTATATGTGGAATCTAACCTATGGATTATCTTGAAAATGTGCTAGTGCTATCTATGTATAGATATGGATAGTTAATGGTTCATAATTCATCTTATTTATCTCTTATATTCTGCCAACCAGCATCATTACAATGCTTGACTTTGGAATATGTCTAGCAATGTCAAAATAGCCGCATTGCTTGCAGATATCTTTGGAATCGCAGGCCTGATTTTTATGTGGTGTATGTTACATGTAGTCTTGTATATTGGTGAGTGATATAAGTAACCTCATGTATTATGAGGGTAGATGGTTGCACGTTAATTTTTTTATTTGCCTGTTGTCAGTCTATCATTGAGTATATGACAGTGGACCTGAACTAAACTACCTATTGTGATTGCATTGAAAATTGGATGTCCACAGTACTTGCAATTAAAAATTTGAAGTATTTTACCTATTGAAGTATAGCCATTACAGATTAAGTCCTGGTGTTGAGATGTGAAAAGATCTTTAGATGGGATATGGATCATATGGCCTTCGATGTGTGTGTTTGTGTTCCCTGGATGAACCAATTTATGGTGATCTGGGATTGCTGGTCCTAGGTCCTAATTCAGTAATTTTTTTGGAGTGCTCTGAAAGAATGCCTGTTGGCATGGAAAAGAAGAAGTCTTGATGTTTATGGGAAAAGAGGCTCTAGCTCTTGCATTACTTTATTTCAGAGCTCTTCTCTATTTGTTGACTATACAGTTTATGAGAAACAAAACAACAAATCTTATATTGAAAAAAATAATTATCTAGGAGACTGAATTGATAATGATTTATGATGACTAATCATCGCACAACTATAATAGCCCTTACTGGAATAGTCACGTCTTACTACCTAATCACTTGGTTTGAGGTACTCTACTAGATAAGTTTGTGTTGTCAAACTTCTTTCCGTGGAAGGAATTGAAGATGTGTTGTTTCCTTTTGTCTGCATTATACTTTATGGTCAGTAATGCTTTAATGTAGAATCTTCTATGTTACTTGTCCATTTTACGCTGATAAAGGAGATAAAATATATCATGCTCTAAGGTGCCTGCTCTCACTGTTGTTCATATATTTAAATTTTCCGTAGTTTGGTTGTTCAGGGGTTGAACGTGCCATTAGTTTAGTTTGTAATGACAAATAACCCATGATTATGAAAGCTACTGTTTTCTGTGTTTATTCTCTTAAAATGCTTTTTTTCCCTCTTCTTGCTTTATTGTTGTATGTCACAAGGGTTATTGCATTATGATTTTTGGGCCCCAAAAAAAAAGGGTATTTTGATTGCATATATGCTTATTCCTTTTAATTTCAATTTCATAGTGGTTGCAATATTACCCAGTTTTTGTTTCTTATCTTTACTTGCCTATGACCTTCTTAATTTCTTTTTTTTTTAACATACTTTTTTAAATTTTTGTGGGGTTGGGAGGTGGGTTTTCTGTTGATTTTCTTCTGCAAAAATAATAAGATCCTTCTTTCATGAAGCCTTGCACAAATCATTGATTTTTTTTTTCCTTGAACCACTTGTTTTCTCTATGTTGTTGGTTCAGATTGTGTCAATTTGATATTTCCAATTTCTGTTATGGACAGGTGTGAGTGCTGCTAATGGAAGATGGAGATATATGAATGTCTTTGTGCATTGAGGAAAGAGCAAAAGGAACCTGGGAAAGATATAATCTGCAACTTTAGCAACATTAGTTGACTATGCTCCAGTTACTTGGGCACTAACTGTGGTTGCAACTTGCATGATTACTTGTATAAAGTCCTTGTCTATGAAAATCTAGTGCAGCATACTAGATTTTAATTTTCAAAAGCCTTGTTTGGTCAAAACACAAATGGGGATGATTGGATGTTTACGTTCATCATTGTATGTCGAAAGTTTTATTGTTGACTATTTTCAATAAGAAGTTCAATTTCTTGTTTACGTTGTAATTGTCTGAGAAGGACATTCCTTACGTGGCTGCTGTTACTTTGTATGGAGATTATGTTTAGATATATTTTCCTTTTCCAACCCTTCCTAATGATTTTTAAATCGTTAATGCTAGTGCTGAAAGTTTTGTAATTGCTTTCTGGTGCAGTGTGTTGTGAAAATATGGATAATGAATTACAACAAATGGACAGTAAAGAAAATGTGAATCCTATCGACCCTTCTTGTAGCCATAGAGTGAGCAAGGAGAATGGGTGCACGGTTTTTGAAGGAGAGTGCAGTGAAGATGGTGATAGTGAGGATGATTATGATAGCATTCAGAAACCTGCCTTTTGGGTTGATGGAGAACCAAATTTTGATTTGGGTCCGCCAGAAGATGGGTGGGAATATCTTAGGCGTGTCAGGTATTATGCTGATTGTTAATAGCCAATTGCTGGTTCTGTGATGCATTCATGCATTGGTTATTGTTTGTATCTTCTTAAAATACTGACTATAAAAATTATTGAGGATCACTCGAGCACCTTAAAGGCTTTGATCACAGCCTATACTTAGGCCCATCCTTAATTTGGGGCTTTTATTGATGGGGCATAGTAGACCTTGTAATGTCATTAAAATCCTATTCTTTGTCATTCAGTGGTTACTTGAAATACAATTGAAATGTTCCATTTGATAATGATTTTGCCTTCCCTCCCCCCTCCCTTTTTCTTAAATTTGTATTCTTCTAATGAAATATTTATCAACAATCTTTGAATAGACGAAGGAGTTGGATGACTCAATTCTTTCGAGGATTTGATCTTTGCACTTGCACTTCTTCCTTGTAATTTCCCCTTGCTCTTTGGATTTTTTTTTTCCAGTTTTTTTTTCTTTTTTTTGGGGGGGGGGGGGTGTTAAAGATATTATGAACTACCTACACAGAAGGGTCTTTCGATTGTTCTTATAAAATGTTGGATAAAAAATAGAAATATGGTGAATGGGAAGGCTTGCACTATGTGGAACTCTTACACGTGCTTTGGCAGCCCCTTCTCCTCTTTATTTATAATACTTGAAAATAGAGATTAACTAGTGGATAAACTCCTAAATATGATGACAAATGATAATTAAGACTCCTGGACAATAAACTCTATGACTTTGAGATAATAATAAACACCTATTCCTTTTGGAGTCTCATGGTATTCTCAACACCCTCTTAAGATGAAGCTTGAGTTGTTACAAATAACAACCAATTGCAGAGAAAAACAACAAACTCAATTATAGAAACTAGCTAATAACAAAATTTAACTCAAATAGAGGAACTCAATAATAGAAACTAGAAAACAAAATTCTATGAGTATCTTGTTGACTTTTAAGATAGAAGGCAACCTAATAGATGATCTAGAATAAAGAACAAGTATGACCCATCACTAAAAACAACCAAGTACAACTAGAGTAATCTTTCATAAAGGTGACAAAATATTTGAAACTTAAAGTTGAGTAAGTACAACTAGGTCCATGTGAACAAAAGAAAAGTAGGATTAAGCTCCATTATTACTTTGTTTAGGAATTGAAGCATGAGAATGTTTACCAAACTGATAGAACTCATAATCTAATGACAACATAGAAGACTAAGTATTAATTTTTTTCAAGTTTAGCCAAACTAGGGTGTCCCAAGCAATGATGAATCAAGTCTAAAGTCAGAATAAGTGCAAATAACTATGAATGTAGGCGTAATGAGATGATAAGCCTTTGTGATCCACTCTAGGTTCCAATTTGCCAACTTGCATGTGATCTTGCATAAATACTAAGTTATCAATAGAGGTGATTGATCAATTGAGTGTCTTATTGATAGGAACTATTGAAATGTAAGTATGTAACATCTGCTTTATTATACTTTTGGTAGGTTATGATTTTGTAGCTAATAAAGTGATATATTAGGATATTATTTAATTAAGGTAATATCCTATATTTATTAGTTATCATTACATTGTCTTGTATGTTCTCCTATAAATAGAGAACCATATGTAAGTCAGACTCACTAACTACATTTCCTCTCAAATAATTTTCTATCCTTTCTTTTTTCTCTTTATATGGTATCAAAGTCATTTTTCAGTTAGTCCTTTTCCTCCTAGTGACTGCATCATTCCAGTTATGTGCTGTAGCAATTTCTGACGCACACGCCCCACCAGCCTTCTTAGATGTTGCTGATTGGTCAATGCCCGCCATCGGACCACCAGACGAAGCCACACGCCCCACCATGCTCTATTCAAGCAGCTTCGTCCTTCTCCTAGCGCGTGGCATGTGCAGCCACCACTCTAGCCACTGTTTGTTCAGAACTGGTCATTGGTCTCTTCTCTGTCCAGCCCAATGCTTCATCTTCTGTGATTGGGCCTTGTTTGAAGTGTTTGGGTTGTCCTTCATTAGATTTCAAGCTTTTGGCCATCCTTCTAGAGCTTCCTTTAACTAGATAAAGGATGTTCGAGGTTGTTCTGGCCTCTTTCATCCTAAAAATGAGTACTTTTCTCACAGCATTCTAAGGAAATTGCATTATATCCCTTGAGAAGCTAGACGACTTTAATTATACCACTTGGGTAGCCTCTATTGAACTTTGGTTCCTTTGCTAAAGTTATGAGGATTGTTTGGTGAAACAAGTTGATGATATTGCTGCTTCAAATTGACCGACTTAAAAGAAAATAGATAATCAATTTTGTGGTCTATTATGGCATTTGGTTGACCATAAGTTATGGCTTATTTTTCACAATTATATATCATGTTTTACCTTTTTGCAAAAGGCAAAATCTATGTATATTAATGACAGTCAATGTATTCATACTCTTGTTACTAAAATTATTAGTTTGAAGTAGTTGGATATAGATATAAACATTTAGGTAGGAAGGATTGAGTTTGTGAAACAAGAATTCAATGAATTTTTCCCTTTATCCACTAATCCCCAAGAACAGGAACGCCAACTAGACAAATTATTCATGCTTCTTACCCTTGCTGGTTTGAGGGTAGACGTTGCTCGTTTGTGATCAAATTCTCTCAAGTCTTGACATTCCATCCCTTGATAATGTTCTAGCTTGATTACAACAATTGACCATTCTACAGAATGAAGTTGTGCCACTTCAGGCTTCTTCAGGCTTCTATATTTGCTTTACAACATAGTGATTGTAATCGGAATCAAGGACAAGGAGGACAAAATAATGGTGGTTGCAACCATGGACAATGGCATCACTCCACTTATTGCAACAAATTGGGCCATACTTGCAATCGTTGTTATTCTCTACATGGTCGTTGCGAGATAGCCAATGGTGTAGGAATAGAGAATGTTGATGTTCCTCAAATTAACGATCCTTTATCATTCACTTTATCTAGAGTCGGCTACAATGTCTTCTTACAATATTAGGCCACCAAACGTGCTACCACCTCCATTACATCTATTGCACAGCTTGGTAATTTTGTAGCTTGTCTCTCTCAGTCCTCCTTTCTTGGACCTTGGATTCTTGATTCGAGTGCTTCCGATCATATCTCTGGTAATCCACATCTCTTCTCACATCTTGATACTTTTCCTTCTTCCCTTCCTACTATTACTCTTGTTAATGGTTCTAAGAGAGTTGCTAGAGGTGTTGGTGAAGCTCAACCACTTCCTTCCTTACCTTTAACTTTTGTCTTTTATATTTTTGGCTGTTCTTTTAATCTTGTTTCAGTTAGTAAACTTAGTCAAACACTTAACTATACTTTCACCTTTCTTGATTCCTCTATGATTATACAAAATTGCCGCATGGGGTAGACAATTGACACCAGGCGTGAATCTCATAGGCTCTATCACCTATTTGTGCCGACATCTCTAGTTATTTGCACCTCTTTAAATTCTTTGAAGCTGTTACATTGTTATTTAGGTCATACTAGTTTTAATAAACATCAACGAATGGTGCCTAGTCTCTTATCTTTGTTGTCTTTAAATTGTGAGTCATGTCAGTTGGGTAAACATTTTTGAGTCTCTTTTCCTAAAAGCAATACCACTAGGGTTGTTTCTCCTTTCAATTTTGTCCATTTTGATATTAGGAGATTGAATCGTGCTTGTTCCACCCTGGGCTTTCAATATTTTGTCACTTTTATTGATGATTATTCTTGTTGTATTTGGTTATTTTTAATGAAAAGTCATTCTAAATTATTCTTTATTTTTCAACAACTTTGCAATGAGACTCGTAATCAATTTGGCACTTCTATCAAAATTTTCTGAAGTGATAAAGCATGTGAATATTTCTATGCTCTTTCCAAAAATTTCATGATTGAATAGTGCACTTCATCAATTCTCTCGTTCTTATACTCCTCAAGAAAACGGAGTAGCCGAACACACAAATTGCTCTCTCCTTGAAACAGCCCGCACTTTATTGTTTTATTACAATGTTCCTCCTTGCTTTTGGGGGGGATTTGTTCTCACTACATGTTACTTGATCAATCGGATGTCTTCCTCTATTTTCAAAATCAGGTCCCTCACTCTATTTTGTTCCCTATTGAACCTTTGTATCATCTTTCACCTCGTATGTTTGGTTGTACTTGATTTGTCCACCATTTGACTCCAGGACGGGATAAACTATCCTCTAAATCCATCAAGTGTGTCTTCTTGAGTTACTTTTGTCTCCAAAAAGGGCACTGCTATTATTCTCCAGACACTAATCATTACTTCATGACAACTGATATTACTTTTTTGAGTACACACCATTTTATTCCTTGATCCATTTTCCTGATTCTCCCACTATCATTGATGTCCTTCTTGCCCCATCCTTTGATCCTAGTCCTCCTTCATTGGTTGACTCTCCTATTGATTCTAATGTCTCCTTTGCACCAACTCTACTTAGCACCCCTCTAGAGTTGTGGATGTCCTTGTTGATTCACACATAATTCCATTTGCTTGCTCCTACTCCAGATCTGGCTCTTGATGATGGTTTTCCTATTGCCATTCGCAAAGGTATTCATTCTTCTCATAATTCCTTTTTTATTTATGATTTTTGAGTTATTGTCGTTTGTCATCGCCCTACTATGCCTTTGTATCCACTTTGTCATCTATTTTTATTCCACAAACTACTATCTCATCTTGGGTGGCGACAGGCTATACTTGAGGAAATGCAAGCGATGTAGTCAAATGGCACTTGGGAACTTGTACCTTTACACCCTGATAAATTTGTAGTCAGTTGTCGGTGGGTTTACACTGGTAAAGTTGGCCCTGATGGTAATATTGATAATCTTAAGGCATGCCTTGTAGCCAAAGGCTACACCCAGATTTTTAGCTTGGATTACGGCGACACTTTCTTCCCAGTGGCCAAGAGTGCTTCTATTCATGTGGTCTTGTCTATTGCTGCTATTCAGCACTGGCTCCTTTATCAACTTGACATTAAGGATGCCTTTCTCCATGGTAATCTGGAGGAGGAAGTCTAAATGGAGCAACCACGTTGTTTGTGGCTCCGAGGGAGCCTAGATTAGTATGTAAGTTACATCAATCTATTTATGGGCTCAAATAGACATGATGAGCCTAGTTTGCACGACTTAGCAGTGTTTTCCAACAATTTGGAATGATTAGAAGTAAAGCTGATCGCTCTTTATTTTACATACATCGAGCTTCTAATATTTGCATATTTCTAGTTGTCTATGTTGATGATATTGTTATCGTTGGCAATGATCACTATGGAATCTCTTAGCTTAAACATCACCTTTCAAACTAAGGATTTGGGCAAATTAAAATATTTCTTGGGTATTGAGGTAGCTTAATCAAGTACTGAAATAGTCATCTCAGAGAAAGTATGCACTCGATATTTTTGAAGAAACTGGCATGTTAGATTGTGATGGTGATCAAGGTAGTATGGGATGCCAAAGTCTCATACTGAGTAGTATGGGATACTCAATGGGATACTTAAGTAAGGTGATTTTCTTACCTTAATAGTTAGCTTTTAGGGGAGGGTTCCCTACCTTGCTTAGGTGTCCATCATTTTAGTATTAGAGTGGTTACAATATGGGAAAATTTGAGACCATGGGAATCTTCAGTGAAGAAAGAGAAAGAATGTTTGCCAAATGGAAGAAGGAGATACAGGAAAAGAGGGACAAGGGAGAAATAAGAGAAACGACTGAAGAACCATTAGCTAGATGGAAGAGAGAGTTGCAAGAGGAGAAATGGCGAAGAGACATGGCAGAGATGAAACACGCGATGAAGGATATGAAAGAAATAATGAAGTAGATGTTGAGGATGGTAAAGAGGAGGGGGAACGAGGAAGAAATTGAGAATGGACTAACTGAGAAAGAAACATAGAAAGAAATTACTCGAATCCTCAACAGAGTTTCCGCCTCTTTCAGAAGAAGAATCGGTAGAAATGAAGGATAGGGAAGGTGTAGTTGAAATCAGAGATGAAGAAAAGAATGAAAATGAAAAACTCAAATTGGGACTTGCATTGTAGAAAACAATTGTTGATGGATGGTTGGATACTAACTAGAAGAAGCTTGAAGGGTCATCGTCTATTGTCCTCGAGGAAATTTTGGATGATGCGTTGCAGGAATCATTCAAAGATGGCGTAAGGGAAGAGGTCAAAATGGAGCTGGATCTTACTCGACCCATGACCTAAAAGGAGTGGAGGGAGTTAGCCCAAAATGGGTGGAGAAGAAATGGGTTTTGGATTGGACTAAAATGGTAAAGTAGGGAAGAAGGCCCAAAGAACTTTGGAAAGGTAGACCTAATGCAAGAGTTAATGGCTGTAGTTGGGCCGAATTACTTAATCAAGCCCAACAATCTAAGTCCATATTTGGTCCAATAAATCCCACGCACTATGCTTCTTCAATCGTAGCATTTGCAGAGAATGCACGACTCTCAACACATCCAGCTTCTGCATTCGTGAAACACCCAGTTTTTGCATTCGCGGAGATTGCAAGACGTGTGCGACCATTACCTATGACAGATCCATGAATATGTGGGAACTAAAGATGGGCCTATGGAGTGTCGAGATATTTGAGGTAAAGTTCAATGTAAGCTATATCAATGGGCATTTTATTTGGGTTCTTCTTGTAGCCTGTAAAGAAGACAAAGAAAACGAAGAAAAGGCACTTGAGAAGAAGATTAAAGTGTCCAAGGCTAATGAAGAGGGCCTAAGCTTCTCTTTTGAGATGCAAAAGGCAACAAAAACTTCTTCTAAAGGATGGAGGATGCAAATAGCTTTATCTCGTGTGCTTCTCGATGAACCTACAAACCATCTCGATCTTCATGCTGTCTTATGGACCAAATCTTACTTGGTCAATGCTTACAGTTGTTTCTCATGCTAGAGAATTCTTGAACATGGTGGTTACTGACATAATTCACCTACAAGGCCAAAAGGTGGCTAGTTATAAAGGGAATTATGATACTTTTGAGAAGACTTGAGAAGAACAACTTGACAAACAGCAAAAAGCATTGGAGGCAAATGAATGTGCAAGGGCTTATATGTAGTCTTTCTTTTATGAGTTCTGGTATAATGCCAAGACTAAGAGAGCATCACTTGTTCAGTCAAGAATCAAGGCATTGGATTGGGTAGATTGTGTGGATGAAATTATCAACAATCTTGACTACAAGTTTGAGTTCCCAACTCCAAATGGTACACCTGGCACACTAAAAGTAAGTTTTAGTGAGGCATCATTGGGTTACTTTGGGAGCCCCATTCTATTTGAGAGATTGAATTTTGGGATTGATCTTGATAGTTGTATCGCAATAAGTGGACCAAATGGCATTGGCACATCTACTATACTTAAGCTAATTGCATGGGAACTACAACCTAGTTCTGGGATAGTCTTCTGTTCTGCAAAGGTTTGTATAGTAGTGTTCAGTCAACATCATGTTAATGGACTAGACTTATCTTCAAATTCTCTCTTGTATATGATGTGTAACTATTCTGGAGTTCTTGGACAGAAGTTTGAAGCTCACTTTGGTTCTTTTGGTGTAGCTAGAAATCTTGCACTTCAGCCAGTGTATACACTGTCAAGTCACCTACAAAACAGAGGGTCATTCGCAAAGATAACTTTCAAGAAATCACATATAATATTGCTTGATGAACCTTCTAGTCACCTAGACTTGGGTATGGTTGAGGTGCTAATTCAAGGTCTTGTGATGTTCAAAGGAGAAGTTCTTGTTGTGAGTCACGATGAGGACCTAATATCTGAGAGCATGGAGGAACTATGGGTTCTTAACTTAAGCATCTTTTATAGGAGGAAGGATCCCATAATTGTTCTACAAACTACTAAATCTCTTTTGCCATGGTTTGAGGATTTGAAGGTCATTGGCCGATGTGTAGATTCTGAAACTTATATGGACCTAACCATCACCATATGACCCTACACATATAACTGAAAAATAACAGAGCTTGATCAAATTTTGAGCACAGGATGGCACATCCAAAGAAAATTGAGTCTATTCCTAAGGATTGGTAGGTCGAAGATAATGGTGAGCTGAACATTGATATTTACAAACAAGTAACGATTGTTGAGAACTCAAAAGGAAGAATGGATGGTCTTGTGATTGGGGAGGCATTAAAAATCTATATAGTTGGGTGGTTTCCTATTTCCATTGATGCAGTGGTTTTTGAAACTTGTACATGGAGGATCAAGCTTTTGGTGGAAGCAATTGTTTGTATGGTGCTCTCTGACAATGTTGTGGGTGGTTCTTGTAGTTTCTTGCGGAGGCTATTGAAAATGGCCATTTTAGTAGGAGCAAGGTCTTCTCAGAGTACCTACAGGGAACTTAGAGGCTGTGATAATTGAGTAGCTTGGGATGATGGTGATGACATAGATGTGTCCAACATTATGCAGAGATTTTTGATCTTGCAAAATGAATTGGAATTATGCTGGGTTCCAGCTACCATTGCTAGCTTTTCTGATAGGTTGGAAGATGCTTGTTTCAATTCTTTGGTGAAACATGTACAACGTTTGATTGTAAAGAAGCCAGCAGCCCCAACTTCTAATTTCCACCTTAAGGACAAGGTAAAACTTGACGGGGAGGGAAATGATAGACCCCATGTGTTTGGGCCTCAGGTATTGAAGATATATGAGCTAGCTAGAGGGGTAAAAAAGGGAAATCATAGTGTTAACTACCTCACATGGGTTGTGAGGTGTAAGAGAGAGAGAATAGGGCTGTTGGTAAGGGATATATTGGGAGTGAGGGATCAGTGAAGGGGTTTGAGGAAGGTTTTAGTGAGGATTGGGAGAGTTCTTTGGCCTCTCGAATGTCAGAGGTTTTATATCTTTTCTGCATTTTGTTTTCCTTTCACTTTTTTGTTGTAAGCTTCGAATATGTGATTCTTCCTTCCATCTTATTCTGTTCTGGGAGGTGGATTGCTGAATTATATATAAATAACACGAGATTCAAAGGGTTTCATCATATTGGTATCAGAGTTGGTGGTTGATGGTTTTGGAAATGACTACCTGTGGAGGGTTTTGACTAGCGAAATGCTAAGTGAAGTGCCACCAAGTGTCACATAGAGTAGCCACCAAGATGTCGGCTTTCCAAGGGCAGCCAATTGATGGAGACCAAAGTAGTATGGGATGTCAAAGTCCCACGTTGAGTAGTATGAGATACTTAACGGAGTACGTAAGTAGGGTGGTTTTCACCTCGATAGCTAGCTTTTGGGGGAGGGTTCTCCATCTTGCTTAGGTGCCCATTAATTGAATACTCAATGTAGGACTTTGGCATCCCATACTAGCTTGGTCTTCATAGATTGTCGCCCAATCGATACTCCCACGAATCCTAATATTAAACTTAGGATAAGGGGAACCTTTGACAGATCTGGGTAGATGTTGACAACTAGTTAGAAAATTGAATTATCTTACCATCACTCAACTAGATATATCCTTTACTATGAGTGTAGTAAGCCAATTCTTACAGTCATCATGCACTAGCCATTGTAATGCAATAACATGCATTCTCAGGTATATCAAAGGGGCTCTTGGAAAAGGCTTACTATATGAAGATCATAAACATACTCAAGTGGTTAGATATGTTGACGCAGATTGGGCAAGATCTCCTATAGATCGACGATCTACTACAGATTATTGCATCAACATTGGAGGGAATCTTGTATCATGGAAAAATAAGAAACAAGATGTTGTCACTCGATTTAGTGCCAAAGCAGCATACCATGCTATGGCTTTGGCAATGTGTGAACAAGTATGGATGAAACAACTCCTTCAAGAACTCCAATTTGGAGATTCATGCAAGGTGATATTAATTTGTGATAATCAAGCTGCTTTTCATATTGCATCCAATTCTCTCTTTCATGAGAGAATCAAACATATTGAAGTTAATTGTCATTTTATTAGAGAGAAGATATTATTGGGGGACATTTTCACTAAAAATTAAGGGGACCACGCATCTCTTACATTTGTAACAAGTTTGGTGCATATGATTTATATGCTTTAGCTTGAGGGGAAGTGTTGAAATATAAATATTTAACATGTGCTTCATTTTATTTCTAATGGGCTATGATTTTGTAGTTAATAGGGAGACATATTAGAATGTTCTATGATTAAGGTAATATTATGTATTTATTAGTCGTCATTACATTATCTTGTATGCTCTCTTATAAATAGAGAATCATAAGTAGGTTAGACTCACTAGCTACATTTGCCCTCAAATAATTTTTCTATTCCTTCTTTTCTTTCTTTATAGGAACCTTTGGGGAGAACCATATTGTGCATGAGGAAATCAAGTCCCATACCTTGCTATTTGGTCCTTATATTTCACCACCCTTTGCAATCTCACCATCCATGTAGGCTAGCTTTGCATGAACTTTCTAGCCTTGGGCTAACATTACAATACCACTGTCGCCCCTTGTGCCGCACGATTGGAAATGGGATGTAGTAGAAGGCTCTGATACCAATTGATAAAAAATTTTGGGAGAACACTAGCTCATGAAAGATATCCAAGAATGCTCTGAATAAAGTTTAGTGGTAGAGAAGGAAGGGATTTGATTTGACCAAAACCTTGGCAATTTTTGTTGAACCATTAGCAAGACTAATAATAAAAAGAGAAAAAACATCAAATTGTGACAAAAGATGTAAGCTACTAGAGATATGATTAGAGGACCTAAGTTGAGCATCTAAGTCAAAGGGATGAAGGCTGAGTAAGACAGTTTACAAAATTATCAATTCGAGTGACGAAAGTAGTTTAAGTGCAACATGCTTAGTGGCTTGATAATGAAGAACATTTTTGTACTCTGTCCTTGATCATTGGGTATGGGAGCATTGTTAGAAGTATCCTTAATGGTTTGGGTTGATGGCAACCTGAATTTTGATGATAGACAACGAATAGAGAAGAATCACCATGAATGACATCCAAGCAGGAGGAAAGAAGGGTTAGATTAGTGCCTCTTTCATGTGTTGGCGTGTGGGCAATGAAGCAACTTTAAGATTTGGCCTGTGGTGGCATGTGCAGTGGTCGTAGTCGGTTTGAATATTCTAGATGGGTCGACTAGGAAATGTTTGAGGCAATCCCAAGGGTGTTTGGTCAAATATTGACTAGGTATAGTGGCTAGGAGAGCACTACGATTGAAAAGAAGTCTAGAAAAATAAGAATCTAAATAAAATTCACTAATTTAATTAACTAGGTATCCTGTGTGTCTATTTGTAATTATAAACTAGGTCAGGTATAAAGGGTAGTACGAATAGTATAGGTCCAGCCCACTAGTAATCAAGACACTTATTTTAACCTAATTGTAGCACATTTAATATTTTAACATTCTCCCTCAAACTGAAAGTCATCCAAACTTCTGGTTGGAACCTTATCCAAACCAAAATAAAATAATGGAAAAGCATATCCAGACTTGACAAAGCATCGTGACTCACGTGATCACCAAATTGCAATTGCAATCCAAGAACTTTAGCAACCAATACTTTCTCTAAAGACATCCTTGGTAGACAAACAGCCCTCAGAATTCTTGAACTTACCTCCCATGAGTAGCCCCTTTGACATTCTCTCTGCTGTTCTCCTCAGCCACATCATTTAACAAATTGGCACAACTTTTCGAATTTTTCAACCTAATGAGCAACCCTTGTGACATTCTTCTAGTCAGTTTCCACTACCTGAGTTGCATATTAGAGCACCCAACGAAAAACAATGTAGTTCTATAATCTTCAATTCACCTCCCCCACGCCCCCCCCCCCCCTTCTCTTCTTCTCTTTCTCAGCCAAGGTTCCAAATCACAAGCCAATGGAAAAGGGTTGAAAACCGATACCAGAGCAACGAGGACTAGATTTTCTTAAAGTGGTGGGGTCTGCAGCCCTAAATATGAATGCAATAGAAGCCCCATTCTTCCCATAAACCTAGCTTTGATACCATGTAGAAAAGTAAGAAGAATCTAAATGGGATATAACGGCTTACTTATAAAAACACTCTATATGTCTCTCTCTCTCTATATATATTAGATCAAGTAGAAAAGATAGTATAGATAGTACAAGCCTAGCCCACTAGTGATCAACATGCTTATTTTAACCTAGCACACCCTCACTATTCTAACAAGGACTACATTAGTCACAAAATAGTGCACGACCATTGCAAAGAAGGGTGACAGCAAGTAACCTAGTTTTTCTCCCTTTTAGGCTTTGATGATACCATAACAAATGGGAGAGATGAAGAGAAGCCCTTTTGTGGGAAATTTGAGCATGAATTCTGACATACATGAAGTCCTTCATTTTTATATACTTGATAAAAGACAAGACATTTAACTAAAATAGTTAAAGAGATATTACAATCCTAATTACAGAGATATTATAGGTGGCATACAGCCTATATACACAGCTAGCATTCACACTATATATTAACTCCAACATTTTTCAATAACTATCTATGCAGCCAACTCATCATTGTTTTGCAGTTGAGGTGTAATTTAAATATGAGAAACATGTACCAACTGTTTGCATCAAAAGGTTGTTTGAGCAGCTCTAGGTTTAGGGTCTTTTAATTGTGGGCATCAGGTGAGCTGGAGAAACTGAGTGCTGACATTAAGTGATTGGCCCATAGAAGCCAACCAAGTTGGCCCAGTAATGTCAAGGTGTATCTTAGAAGAAAGAGGGTGGGCTGGATTAACACAAGGCTGGGGAGGTGGAGCTGAGGGCAGAAGAGTAAACTAACGCAGATAACTAACTCTAGCAGCTTTGCATGAGTGGCTGGAGGGAGTAGAGAGAGAGGGTGATTCTGTTAGAAGGAGGTTAAAAGGAAGCCAGAGAGAGGATGTATAGAAAAACTTGGCAAGGACTCTTGAGGGAGGATTCTAGCTTCTGAAATTGCTACGGCCTATGTTGTTTTTCTACAGTTTCTTTTATTTCCATAGCTGTGTTTTACTGTTTTATTTCCTGTGACTACGCATATTACTCTGTAATGGCTGCTGCTACTGTTTCATTTAGCTTTATATGCTTGTGGAACTATTTAGCATATTTCTGTTTGAATGATATCACTATTGGAGGAGGTTCTCATCATTAAGCTTAATCGTTAAGAGCCTGGAAGAATAGTAGTTTTGTAAACTGATTCCTTTTTCCTGCTTAGATGGGAGGCTGCTCAAATTCCTCAAGTAAAGGTGGCCAAACTTGATAGAAGTAAACTCAACAACGAACAAAGTGCTTACATGCCCAAGATTCCTGATATTGCTGAGTGTCCGAAGCATCTCTTGCCATTGAAGCAGTGGGAGAATGTATTTCTTACTGAATTTTCAGAGCTCAGAGCAGTATGTTCATCAAGAACCTGTTAGTTTTTATGTGTGTGTTTGAATATATATTCACAACTTTACCGTAGTGAAAAACATGAAATTGAAGAGTTATACAAGGTTCATTTAGTTCCAATTAACTTTTCAAGTTGGAAATGGTTTAACTACATAACAAGGTTAATGAATGAACGATGTTGGATGGATGGAGTGCTTACTAAGGATAAAACTGTTATGACATTTCCTGAGCCCCCACATCTTTCCAACACTTCTTCACTAGACAACACTGGTGATCCTTTCCATAAAGCATTTTGATAGTAAAATATATATTGTTGGGTGAATGATAGTAAAATATATTTTGATGATGTGATTGAAAGTCCTTTTCCCCCTTCGTTTTGGGCTTCTGATAGTTACTCTCAAAATGGAAGTTTTACCCTTGGGTATGTCTTTGTTGAGAAGAGAATGTGACTTCTAGCGAAGATGCAAGTTAGAATGTCTTGTCTTATTATTCCTTCCATAACTATTAAAGTTTTGATATGTTTTGTTACTAGGAATTTGAAATGGTTAAAAGACACTAAGAAAGCAACATGGTGTCCTTGCTAGTTGGTTGAGCTATAATATTTCAATTCATCGGAGGACTAACCCCATTTATTTAATTGTTCACGAACCTGTAATTCCAGAAACTCTCGCAGCTTGAGGGTTCAAGTGTTATACATTTGAGAAACTTGCAACCCATTCATTCCCTGCAGATACCTGGGAGCAAGTTTGGAACAGATAGTGTTGCAATGACCGAGGAACTCCTACTTCACAACCGCAAGAGCATCAGGGAGCCAATTGATCAACCTACCTTGACGGCTGAAAATAAGGATACTTCCAGCAGCTGTCCTTTGCTTTCTACAATTTTGGGAATGGACTCTGTAGCCCGAGTGTCAATGTTGCAGAAACGAATTCGCTGGCTGGAGCTGGTGGACACTATCACAAGAAATGATTGCATGTGGCTCTTTGCTCTCTGTGCTACAGTTGACACTCCTCTGGATGCTGACACTTGCGCTGCTTTAAGGAGTGTGCTGCGGAAGTGTGCTAGCTTACGAGCTACTAAGACTGAACTCGATGACCAAGTTGTGATGTTGAATATACTAGCTGTAATTTCGGGAAGGTATTTTGGGCAAGCTGAAAACTAAATTCTGCGTTTGTAACTAAAACTAAATTCATCCACTCTGCAAAACTGTCCTTATTTGTTTCTTTTGCTCCCCTGAAATTTTGTTGAAAGCACCAGTGCAGTAGTTTCTAATTTCAAAGTATTTTTCTCTTCAATTTTGGAAAGTAAATAGCAAAAGCAAAATATTTCTTGAAGCTAGATAGCCTGCAATTTGATTTTGGGAATACACCTGGTGGAAACTATGGCAGCAAAGTCTGTTACAAAATTATATGGGCAGTTTCTATTCTTTGGGGTGAATGTGCAAGCTTCCTCCTAGGTTAATTGAAGAGATTAAATGTAAAGAAAAATACAATGACCTCTGTTGAAGCATAGTCAAGTAAGAGGCTTGCATTCCTATTTTGTTGCTAATAAAGCACTTTGTTCCTTGCAACGACCTCCATGTCAGATCTCAGGCAATTTTATCTTCTAATTGAGGCCTGTGAGCTGCGTTAAAAGAAAAAACAAAGAAACTCTTTATATAATTATTTATGTAATGTCTATCATACAATTATTATTATTATTATTTAACATTTTTTATCATTTATTTAAAGTTAGAGTAAAAGGGTTATTTCTATTTTTAAAATCATTATTTTATATCTTCTGTAATTATGTTTTTTTCTTTTTCAACATTCTGCGTGCTAAACAAGCCTATAGTTGAAACTCCATGATTTGGTTTTCCCATGTTTCCCTTCAAAGCAAAAATAGCTATTTGAGGCCTTGGATGGCACGAAGGTAGAAAATAAAAAGGCTTGTGAGAGTGAGATGAAATATGGGTAGAATTCTAGATTGTGGAATGTATGTGCTCTTTGGTACTGCCATAAAAAAATATTGCATGTGCTCTTTACAGTGACCATTATAACTGTATTTCTTGTAAAAGGTGAGGGTTTTGTAATTGTCCTTAGTATGATAAAATATTTTAGAATGTCTTGTGGTTTTTCCCCATCAATAGAAGGGTTGTTCTAGAATTATCAGTTATTGTTTGGTGTTTATTTGTCACCTTCAAATTTTAATTTGTATATTGAAAATAACCTAATTTTATTGCTGCTTTGATTGCAAGCTTGACTTGATCAAAAGTTAGTTTCGTGTTTGAATTCAATATATTTTAAATGAAGAAATTTGTGTATTATAATTTAGTTCAACTCGATTTCATTATAGTTCCAGTAGTTAATAGACAACTCAATTTGATTACAATTCTCAACTATTGTCATCCTCTAATTTTACATAAATTATGTGAAAACCTAGTTGTGGGATAACCTAAATCCCTTTGATTGATTCACTGAAGAATCATTCGTGTTCCCTTTTTGGTCTGCTTCTCGTGCCCAAATTGATCATTTGATGTCGTTAAAACTAAAAAGAGCTATCTCATGCAATATTAAATACATTATTCCTATTTGGTACCTTCTTATAGTATAATTGTATATGCTTATTTGATCAATTTCTATTAACACAGTAATCAATTTATTATTTAATCAAGGCAACTTGACCTGTAACACCTAGTATTTAATATCTTTAAACTAATACTAATTCAAACAATAAATTTATTACATTTAACTACAGAAGCTAAACTTAAATGTCATTTTAAATCCAAATACCTTAAAAAATAATATTCTAGAAAAATAAACCATAATCAATATTATCTTAACATTACAATTCTAAACTTATAATATTTATCATTAATCTCAAAACTAATCCAAATAACAAAGTAAACTAAATAAACTAAAATAGTGTAACAAATCTCTTATTACATTATATGAAACATAAACTCTACTATATCTCAACTAATAAACATCTTTAGCTAGGTACTCATTATAAAACCATCCCTTTTCGGCGTCAGCCTGTCGCCTAAGAAATGCCAATTCAAAAAAATGTAGATGAGATGATACAAATTTGAGTAGCTAGTGGAGTTTTAAAACTTACATGCTTGACTATAAATATAAAGCTTTTTACATAAAGTTAATTTTGAATAAAAGCATGCATTTTTCATAAGTTAGCTATGTGAATCAACATAATTTCACAACTTAGTTTAGGAAAACAAAACATTCATTTATCTTTGTAAATCCTTTTAAGACAATACAAAGTTTTAGAAAACCATATGTGCCTTTGGCACAACATGCAGAACTTTTATAACTATCTTGGCCTTGCTTACTCATAAAATAATATTGTAATATGAGCCACAACACCCCCACCCAATCTCTTATACTAGAGTGAGATCAAATACCTTACACCTAGTCTTAGCAAAAGTGATCACTGGATGTGGGTATGCATAAACTCCATCCCCTTAATTTATGGCCTCAAGCACACATAACATATGCCATTAAGCCCATTTATCATCATCATTAAATAAATAACATCCCTTGAGTCTTCACCTCAAGGTTCATATTGTAACATCTTGTAACTTAAATAGGAATTACACAAAAAATAAGATTATTAAGAAATCATAGAGAAAATGATTTTAATTTAGAGGTTCAGTTAATTAATTAATTAAGTAATTAACTAAATGAGATTCTAGAGAAATTGGGAGTTATTAGTAATTTATATGGGAATTAGTTAAGTTACTTACTAATTTGAGAAATTTTTATAATTGGCCCAATACAATTAAATTAAGGCCATTTACCCTTGGAATTTAACTTATATTTGAGTTAGAAATGATTTTAAACTCCAGACTCCTTATTTCTTTAGTTTTAGACATGAAAACCTAGTACCTAAAGCTCAAATCGATTTAAAATACTAAATCCATTAATTCTTAGCCTAAGAAAACATTGACCCAAGCCCTAGCCCACACGTAGTTTAATTTTTTTTCCTTCACCTAGCCATTCTCACGAATGCCTAGTAGAGAAAAATGAGAGTGAGAATGTAGGAAGAGAAGAGGTGGAATGGAACACCCCAAATTGATTAATAGTAATTATGGGGAATTATGGAATTATTAAAAGAAACTTGGGAAAATTATGCGAAAATATGAATTTTAAGGAAAATGAAAAGTTTTAGTATCTTAACATAATGATGATTAGTTAGATCATTTTGAGAAAAAAATGATATTTATGGATTTAAATATGATTTGGGCTCCATGATTAATTCATGTGTACTAAGAACATTATTAGAGGCTCAACTATTTTGTAATATGTACCAACTCAATTAAACCCATCAAACCTTGCCCCAACATTAGGGGAAATGGATCTAAAGGATAATGGGTATTTGGGTTAGCCCATATTGCTTTAAAATCCTTAAGGTTTTGCAGCCACACTAAAATTTTAGAGGCAAAAACATATGTTTTGCAGAATAAGGAAAGCATTTTTGCACTTAAGGAGAGGAGTTAGGGTTCCAGCACTTTGTGGCTCTGATTGGCACTCTTATTGGGAGATTTTAGCTAAGGTAATTTATATAAAACTTGATCCTATCATTTTCTTCTTTAGGTTGGTCTAAATAGTTTCTAGTTTAGTGAATTTTTACCTTCTCCCAAATCTGAAACTTGTTTTGGTGGTTTTCTTGTTGACTTTTGGAGGTAAAGGCTAGAAGGACCAATAAGTAAGTTTTTCCTCCCCATTTTGATGTGTTCTATGTTGGAAAATGGCCCCAACGACAAACTTTCCTATTGGGCTATGTTATATTGCAAAAATGCAAGGGGTTTGGAGTAAAACATTGTGATTTCTAGTGTAGGGAGACTTAAGTCCGAAATTGGAACTTTGTGGTGGTTGGGTAAGTGATTCTATGTAACTTGTAATAATTAAATTCTATAAGTGCCTAATTTATCTTGTGATTAGTGACTAAGAATATATTTTGATTTAATTTAGGACTTTTAGAGTGTTAGAAACCAATCTTGACTTTGAGAAGTTTGGCACAAAAAGTGAGGTAACTAGGGGACTCATTTTTAATTCCATGCATAGTTCATTTTAACCTTATAATTCTGCACTTATATGATGTTTTATGCTAATGATTTGGTTGGCTACTTAATTATATTTGGATCGTGATCGTGTCCTCAGTGGAGTTGTGATCATACTGCCACCCGTGCATTATGCCTCAATCGGCTACTAAGTTGTGATTAGACTTTAGAATGTACAGAGTTGTGAGCGTGCTCGATAGGGAGTTGGCGCTGTGGATGGGCCTTTTGACATTCCATCAAAGAATGAACAAATATTTCATACCATATTCCTTTAATAATGACAATTTCTCTTGTTGATACTTTTGGCAGTAGAGTTTAGCGTTGTTAAACCCTTAATTCCTCTATTTGTGCACAAATAAATATTTTCATAATAAAAGTTTCTCAAATTCATGCCAAACAAGTTTATTAAGCTTAAAATATTATAAAAAGAAGCTTAAATTTCGGGTCTTGCTTCATGCACATAATTTCATAACTTTGACACATAATATGCATCAAGCTTTGGAAAATCATAAATTAAATTATGCAACTTTGATTTGCATAAACTCAGTGGCTATGGAAAAGCTTAGGATGCCAAATTTATTCTTGTAAAATTTCATAAGCAACTGAGCTCCTTTAGCCCCTCAAATCCATGAAAACCAGATTTCGACCAAATGAACAGTACCAATGACTAAAATGCAAAATCTGTTGAAATTTGGAAATTCATAAAATATTCTACAGAGCTCTAAAATTCACCCATATGACTTTGGTTCATATACATATTATGGTTCAAAAAGTGTTATATTTGGTTTTGAATGATTCAATTTGAGCCATATCATGCTATGTCACAATTTGAGCAAGTTTTAAATCACATATAGTATATATAACTAATCCAACATGCCCCAAAAGCCATGCAACCTAAAATCACACTTCTACTTGCCATTATACATATGAAAATTTAAGAACTCATGTGGTCAAATTACACCTTTGCACATATTTACATCCAAAAATGGTTTATACATCATAGTCTTATGCTTTTGAATGTGTGGGAAAAGTTACATATACATCATCATATTGACAACAAAATGTACTAAAACTTAAGCTATTGTCAAAGTAGTTCTTCTTAGGCTCTTTGCTTGCCATCTTTGCCTCCTTAAAAACCACCTAAATATGGTTAGGGAAAATATAGGAAAGAATGAGATTCAAAGAATTCAAATAGCTCATTCATCATTCAAGCACACATATATGGTATACTTAAGGTCAAGAAAGCAAGCATGCATATTGTACAACCAAGTATCATTCATTTCATGCATTGGGATCACATGACTCCACCAAGTATCATTCAACCATCAATTAGGACTTTTGGTTTAGCCTCACCCATCAATTAGGACTTTTGGTTTAGCCTCATCTTCTTTTAGGAACTTTTGACTTAGTTTCACTCATATTTGATACTTTTGTCTTAGTTTCACCTACATTTAGGAAACTTTTGGCCTCACCTCACCCATTCAAAGGAACTTTTGGCATAACTTCACTCATTCAAGAGCCAAACCAATGCCAAAGGTAATCAAATGTTATGCAATTGTATATGATCATCAAACAATCAATAACATACATAATTAGCAAATAAGACATACAAGCAACCTAAGACCAATCAAGCAATCAATACACATATGCAAGAATCGATGAAGAGCTACCTTAATGCAAGAATTCAATTTAGTTTTCCTTTGGTTCTTGGCTTGGTCTCTCAATCTCACATCTACACTTGAGGGGGATTTCACTTGCTTGGCCCTATTTGAAACATTTTCTAATGAGGATTTTTATGGTGTAATTGGTTGTTTCGAACTCCTTCTTCCCCTCAAGTAGTTAGCCATCAAACTCATCTTTCTTGGCCTTCCTTTCCCTTCCTTCTCCCTTCTCTATGAGCAACTTTGAGAGTTGGTTTAGAGGTGCTCTAGGTTAGTTATGGTGCTGGGTGGACATGGCTAGATGTATATAAAAGAAAAATGGAGGTTTTAAAATAATTATAAAAATTACTATTATGCCCCTTCATTTCCATTCCTCCTTTTGAGCTCGTATTGAATCTTTTTTGAGAATTGTATTTTCCAAATATGAAATTTAGATCCTCTAGTTTATTAAAAACATTATGTTTCAAATTCATGGGATTCAAAACAACTCAAACTGATCTGGTCAAAGTTTAAATCAACTGACTATCTAAATCATATACTGGAAATGTTTTAACCATTTTGATAGTTTTTATGGTTTTTTAGGCCTCTGAAAACCCTAATGAGCTTAGCCTTACCATTTAAAACCTCCTCCTTTTAAGTTTCTCAAAAGTCACCAAAAATTATGATTTTGCCACCGTTATATCGATTTATTTTGTTTAGTAGTTTTGGCTATGATTTTGAGCTATCCTTGATTTCCTAACCTCATTTTAGATGTTCTATTTAGCATTCTAGCTTTAATTTGCCTCAATTCATTCTACTATAGGGTTCTTTCTCATTAACCATACAATTCAAATTTCGGCTTCCCTTAATTCGTATTATCTTTCTCTAGGCCTGTGATCTTGCTTAAATAATTTATTCCACTCTTTAAGAACTATTTTGAATTTCTAAATTACAGGATATTACATTTCACCCTTTCTAAAAATATTTGCCCTTAAAATTTAACACATACCTCAATTAAATCATTATGACCCTTTCAGGTCACCTTTTACCAAAGAAACATTCTTATTTTCTCAAATATCTAATCATGTTATCAACTAATTCTCTGGTGTTGCAACCATAGAAAGATTATCCTACAACTGAAATTCTCATATTTCATGACAAGTGAGGGGATTGACAGTTAAACATGGGAGACTTAGAATACAATATAGTTCTGGCAAGGTTTAGAGAAAGAATAGGGCAAAATATAATAACTGATTGGTCCAACTCTCTCAAGTATTTCAAAGGGGCCATATAACTAGTACTGAGCCCTTTCTCATTTTGACAACCAATCCACTCTAGTTGTAATACCTTAACCTCTTAGCTATTTTAGCATGGTCTTATTATCCATCCCAATGCATTTCATATGTATAGAGAAGCAAGCATTTCTCATGAAAAAGGTATTATTTTAATGAGATTAGATGAGACCTACTTGCTGCATAATTTGGCCAACTTTGAAAAATCACAATAAATTCTCTAGAGCTCCAAATTGAGTACTTTTTCTCTCTGTGAAAAGCTCTAAATGAGACCTACTTGCTGACCAAATTTCATGAAAATAATCATTCATTTGGTTATTCTTTGGTTCAGCTCTCTATTTGGTCAATTTTAAAGTCTCAAATGGCATCTTAAGGCACCAAATAGCCTTTTTGGATTTCTACAATCACTTGGGAAAGTTTAAAAGCATAACACCATATATAAAAGCATGCAGAATGATTTAAATCACCATGGAGCTCAATCTCATCTTGCCACATCCATATATAAACAAGATCATCAAGTCACATAATGGCAAAGGAGTGGTAAAATCTCACATTTTCATTTATCTAGTGATGCGAGACCCACTAGGAACATGCCCTAGAAAACCTCCAACAATTTGAAACTTTGCCCGGGACCGGCTAGAAAACAAGAATGTTGGTCAAAGGAAAGACCTTAAGAGAACTTGTCTCTTAGAACCCCAACCTCAAGACGCCACAAAGGAAGACCAATCCTTTGATAAGTCACGTGAACTTTCAGAGAACACAAAGAAGCAAAAGCCTCTCAAAGTATTGAATAATACTCAAGTTCATTCATGATTTTAAAATAGAGTACAATAAGGAGCCTTTTATAGGCAAAGTTTCTAAAAGACTTAAAATCCTACTAAAACTAAAACTCTTAAAATCTAATTAGAAATATTTTAAACAATGTCTAAAATCAAGGAACAAGATTAGGATATTAATTTTAACTTAATCTCCTAGATAAATTGTAACACCTTACTTTCTAGCTCATACCCATCATGTCCAACATACTCATATGCATATGGGAAGCATAAAAGGGAGATCATTGCTCTTGGTTCATGTTTTTTCTCTATGGCATTATACATGGGTAGATATCCACTTTAATGTCACATGGACTGGGTGAGCTCTTTTCTACGCATCCTCATGCTCAGTTGCACTACTAAGACTTATTTAAATCCCAAAATATGCTTTAAACTCATGGAAAGCAAAAAGGGATATGAGACATGCAATTTCGTTTTCGGCAGATTTGGCTTCATTTCTGGGCTGAGTTTGAAAATTTATAACTAAATACAAAAAAATCGTAAACACATGATCTCGGTCATTCTAGAAAGCTTAAGACGTCTACTTCATACTAAAAATATGTAGAAGTCTCAATATCTCACATATCATGCGTTTGACATCCGAAATCGTCCACTGGTCAGAGGGGGGTTCTGTTACTGTCACAGTTTACTGATATGAACTTTGAAAATGTCTAACTAATTCCAAAAAAATCCAATGCTTACAAAAGAGATCACTATGGCAAGATGTGGATGTTAGCTAGAGAGGAAAAATATCTGCAGATCAGTTCGTCAAGACAAACTCCCGGAAACCGATGAAACAGTACCTCGGGTCTGGTAGGATGACGGATTCTGGGCTGGAACTTCGAAATTGCATATCTTCCTCTCTAGATCTCCAAATGAGGTGATTCCAGTTCCTATAAGTCACTGTGACTATCTAGTTTCTGTGTATAAAATTTCGTAGCCATTGGACTACTTTTGTCCCTCGGATGACACGGTTTCCAAACTGACCAAATGAACAGTGTTTTCTGAAATCTGAATTTCTGATGCCAACTTTGAAAAATCATAGAAAATGCTATAGACCTCCAAATGACTTGATATTTAGCTTCTCAAAAAGCTATAAACAAAATCTAGTCACATGTCAACTTTCAAAGCAAGAGGAGGTCATTTGGTCAACTCTTGACATCAAGTGCAAAAAGCCACTTTCTTGGCTAAAAATGGGACTCATGGGGTCCAATCTTAATTCTTCTACCTCTATGACTCTTTGAGCACATGAGAAAGCATCTATGGGGGCCATCAATCATGGCTCAAGTGTCTAACAACCTAGATTGGAGAAACTCACTATCCCATGCCCACTTAATCATTAATGTGGCCTATACTAGAATCATACTTTTCTTAATCAAAACTTACTTCTTCATTCATCATGGTCTCATTCTCATATATACATCATACATACATTAATTTACAAACATTCGTAGATGCTACATCATATACATCATTTATTTACATCCCTTGTCTTATGTACAAAATAATTACAAGAAGTTCCTTTACAAGTCTTCATTAATCTCCCTAGCTTCAAGCTTGGTGGCTCCCATCTCTAGCCTCACTTGGTCCACCTAGCATGTTTGGATGGTGGAGAGGGGGAGTGAGATTCAAAGAATCTCAATAGCTCGTCTTTCATTCAATCATACATATGAAGCATGCAAACAAGTCTCACCATGCATGTATGGCATGTTAGCATGTAAAATCATAATAAAAGCATTTGCAACATGTGAATTGGCCATGCATAAAGGAAAAACATTCTCAACATGTGAGTAGGCCATACATAACATTTAGAAGCTTGCCAAGTACATGGATTAGCCTCACCCACTCACTTGTGGATTTTGGACTTGCCTCACCCATTCTTAAGAGGTTCTTGGACTCAACCTTTACTCTTTGGGAGTCAACCTCACTTTTAAGAGACCCTTTACTTTGTCTCAACCAACTTAAGGGTTTGACTCATCCTCACCATGGCTAAAGGGTTATTGGCTTTTCCATTCCTTAAGCAAACCAAAACAATCATATAAATCATCATTTCAATTCATCATGTATCATCATGCTAACACACTTCTCATAGCTCATATCATACATACATACAAGTAAGACAATGTAAACACACAATTATGCATGAAAGAAGGTGGAGAGAGCTACCTTTTTAGCTAATCACAACTTTTCCTTTCAACTTGTCTCCTCCCTTGTGGTTTTCACAATCAACTCTAGATGGGAGTGCTTCTCTTGAGCCTAGACACACAAGAAGCATGGAATTATTTCCTTAGCACTTGATTCATAAGCTAGGAATCTCTTTCTAGTAACCCTACTAAGCTTCTCAAACTAGGTTTCTTTCTCTCACTAGAACCCATTAGCTATCCTTTCTCTTTTCTCAAACTCTCAAGCTCTTAAGAAAGAAAGCAAGAAAGAGAAGACCACATAATCTCTAACCTCCCTCAAGAGTGGTTTCCCACTCTCCCTCTTCTGAACCAAGCTCAAGACCTAACCATCTTAGTTACCAAAACCATAGAAAGAGAGGGGAAGGGGAGAAGAGTAACATGCTAGGAGAAAAGCCATGGAAATCCTTACCTTTCTTGTCCTTTCTTCTTCTCCTAAGCTTCTCTCTCTCTCCTCCGCCCTTTTCTCTCTCCTAAGTGAGCTTGAGTCGGTTAGAAGAAGAAAGAAGGGATTTGAAAGCTTTTAAAAAGTCAAATTCTCTTTTTCTCACTTTTCCGAACTAACCCTCGCTATAGCGAGCCATAACCCTCGCTACGGCGAGCTCGAATAAGTCCCAGACCTCTGCCTTCGCTACAGCGTGCGCTACGGCGAGCAACTCCCTGGTTTTTGTATGGGGTGCCCAAACTCGCTAAAGCTAAAAGCATTCTCGCTATAGCTAAAAGGCAGTCTCGCTATAACTAGACCATTTCTCGCTATAGCGAACAGGTACATTCGCTATAGCTAGGCTGTAGCTAGCAGACTTAGAAAATTTTCAACTTCTAAAAATTTTCAGCTTTTCTTTTCTTTCCCTTTTCTTTTCTCTTTTCTTTTCTTCTTCTTTCTTTTTCTTGGTTGTTACATAAATTCCTTGACTAAATCCAAAAAATAATAAAATAATTAAAAAAAACAAAATTCAAAAAGAGTTCTAGTCAAAACTGATTAATATTAATGGGCTGGACATCTTGTATTTGAAATACTATTCACATCCTCTAGCTTCAATGGGCTCTTTAAGCATCAACTTGGGGCTTGAATAAGTATGATTAAGGCTCTATTTGCTTCCTCAATGCATGTACTAACATTATGGGCTTCTAATTCAGCAAATTGAAGCCCAATTGCTCTTTGTAGACGCCTAACTCTTCCTCTTGTCATTGGGCCATCTATCATCAAGTCTTTTTCCACACAAGCATCCTTTCTCACATGAGTCTAGTTCATATTACTTGGTATTATTGCATCATTCCCCCCTCTTGAAAAGGATTCGTCCTCGAATCTGCAATATCAAAGGAAGAGAGATCAGTTACATTAAAAGTAGCACTAATATTTCCATAAGAACTAGGCAAGTCAATTTTATAAGCATTATCATTAATCCTTTCAAGAACTTGAAAGGGACCATCTCCTCTAGGTTGGAGTTTTGACTTCCTTTTCTCCGGGAAACGTTCTTTTCGCAAGTGAACCCACACCCAATCGCCGGGTTCAAATACCACATGCCTTCTACCCTTGTTAACTTGGTTGGCAATTTGCTCATTCTTTCTTTCAATATTGGCTTTCACCTTCTCATGCAAATCCTGTACAAACTTTGCCTTCCTAGCACCATCAAGGTTAGTAAACTCATGTGAAGGTAAAGGAAGAAAATTTAACGGGGTTAGAGGATTAAAGCCATAAACAATTTCAAAAGGAGAGAATTTTGTTACAGAATGAACAGCACGATTATAAGCAAATTCGACATAGGGCAAACACTTCTCCTAATTCTTAAGATTCTTTTGAATGATAGCTCTTAATAAAGTAGAGAGGGTTCTATTAACAACCCCGGTCTGCCCGTCAGTTTGTGGATGCGCTGTAGTAGAAAATAAAAGCTTAGTGCCAAGTTTATTCCACAATGTTTTCCAGAAATAACTCAAGAATTTCACATCTCTATCACTAACAATGGTTTTTGGCGCACCATGCAACCTAACAATCTCCTTGAAAAATAATTCTGCCACATACATAACATCATTAGTTTTGGAACAAGCAATAAAATGAGCTATTTTACTAAACCTATCCACAACAACAAAGATACTATCTTTCTCAGTGCGAGATTTAGGCAAACCCAAAACAAAGTCCATAGAAATATCAGTCCATGGGTGAGAGGGAACTGGTAAAGGAGAATACAAGCCATGTGATTGAATTCTAGACTTAACATGCTTACAAGTAATACATCTAGAACAAACAGCAACCACATCTTTTCTCATGCCAAGCCAATAAAAATGCTCATTCAAAAGAGCCAAAGTCTTTTCTACACCAAAATGGCCCATCAATCCCCCACCATGAGTTTCCTTAACAAGAAGCTCACAAATGGAACACATAGGAATGCATAACTTGTTCTTTTTGAAAAGGAATCCATCAAACCTATAATAGTCATTAGCACCATGCAATTCACAAGATTTCCAAATATCAGTGAAATCAAAATCAGATTCATACATGCCTTTTAACATCTCAAAACCTATCAATCTAGCATGCATGGAAGTAATCAAAGTGTAACGCCTAGACAATGCATCAGCTACAACATTTTCCTTTCCCTTCTTATTCTTAATCACATAAGGAAAGGTTTCAATAAATTTAAGCCAACTTGCATGCCTTTTGTTCAATTTACCCTGAGACTTAAGAAACTTAAGACTTTGATGATCAGAATGGATAATAAATTCTTTAGGCCACAAATAATGTTGCCAAGTTTCTAAAGTTCGTTTCAAGGCATACAACTCTTTATCATATGTGGAATAATTTAAAGCATGACCACTCAATTTCTCACTGAAATATGCAATAGGTTTAGAATCCTGCATTAACACACCACCTATGCCTATACCAGAAGCGTCACACTCAATTTCAAAAACTTTAGTAAAATCAAGCAACACAAGTACAGGGGCATTAGTTAGTTTTTCCTTCAGTATGTTAAAAGCACGCTCTTGTGCTTCACCCCACTTGAATATCACATTCTTTCTTACCAAATCATTTAAAGGGGCAGCAAGAGTAGAGAAGTCCTTCACGAATAGCCTATAGAAGCTTGGCAATCCATGGAAACTTCTTACTTCACTAGCATTCTTTGGAGTTGGCCACTCTCGGATTGCTTTGACCTTTTCCTCGTCCACTTGTATGCCACGAGCTCCTACAACAAATCCAAGAAAAACCACAGAATCCAAACAAAAAGAGCACTTCTCTAAATTGGCAAAAAGTTTATTCTCCCTAAGCACAACAAACACATCATGCAAATGATTCACATGTTCTTCTAGACTCTTGGAGTATATCAAAATATCATCAAAGTAAACCACAACAAATCTTCCAATGAAAGGTCTAAAGACATGGTTCATTAAACACTTGAAAGTGCTAGGTGCGTTAGTCAAGCCAAATGGCATAACTAACCATTCATATAATCCAAACTTGGTCTTAAAAGCAGTTTTCCATTCATCACCTTCTTTCATTCTAATCTGATGGTAACCACTTCTAAGATCAACTTTAGAGAAAACACATGCACCATGCAACTCATCAAGCATATCATCTAACTTAGGGATAGGATAGCGATATTTTACCGTTATTTTGTTGATGGCATGACAATCTACACACATTCGCCACTTGCCATCCTTTTTGGGTACAAGAATCACCGGGACAGCACACGGACTTAGAATTTCATGAACAAAGCCTTTCTTCATGAGCTCTTCCACTTGATGTTGTATTTCCTTAGTCTCGTCTGGATTTGCTCGATAAGCAGGTCTATTGGGAATAGATGCCCCTGGGATAAAGTCTATCCGATGCTCAATGCCTCTTAGCGGGGGCAATCCATCAGGTATTTCCTCTGGGAACAAGTCACAAAATTCCTGTAATAAAGATGTAACACTAGCAGGCAAAGAGTGATCAAGATCATCGATAGTAAGATAAACATCTTTATAAAGTAATAAGAAGGCATTTTCACAAATAAGAGCTCTCTTGATCTCACTTTTACCCGAAAATAAACTCACTTTCTTTTCCTCATGTTTTTCTCTAATTTTCTTTTCCTTTCTACTCAGCTCTCCTTTCTCCTGCTTCTTCTCATTCTCAACACTCACACTCACTTTACCTTTCTTTTCTTGCTCTCTCTTCTTACACTCTCTTTCAATTTTTAACTGATCCTCATATGCTTGAACAGGACGAAGAGGGGTCAACACAATGGTCTTACCATTAAAAACAAAAGAATAATAATTTTTATATCCATCATGTTTTACCTTTCAGTCAAACTGCCATGGCCTACCAAGTAACAAGTGACCAGCATACATGGGTGCTACATCACAAAAAATCTCATCATGATAATTACCAATAGAAAAAGAGATGAGCACCTGTTTTGTTACCTTGACCTCTCCACTATCGTTAAGCCATTGTAATTTATAAGGGGTAGGGTGCCTTAAAGTAGGTAAGTTCAGCTTTTCCACAAGTAAAGTACTAGCTACATTTGTACAGCTACCACCATCAATAATCAAACTACATACCTTCTTATGGATGAAACATTGAGTATGGAAAATATGCTCACGTTGCTCTACCTCAAGATCTTCTTTAGGTTGAATGTTGAGAGCACGCCTAGCCACAAGGGCTTCACCATTTACAGCTTCCGTTAACTTTAAATCTGAGTCATCAGTCAGGGGTGGCATCTCATCCTCCTTAGACTCACTACTAGCACTAGTCACATCACCATTCTCAAGAACAATCATAGTTCGTTTGTTCGGACATTGTGAAGCAATGTGACCGAAACCATTACATTTAAAGCATCTAAGCTTAGAGGAGGAAGCAGTAGGATTAGAAGATGAGAAAGGTTTTGACTCAATTTTACCCTTAACCTGAAAGGATTTTACCTTACTTTCCTCCTTAGACTTGAAATCAGTCTTTGGTTTGAAGGGGACTTTGGAATCCCTCCAAGAACTCGAGTTAGATATCACTTTCAACTTTTGTCGAGCCCTTAGTTGCTTTTCCACTTTGATAGCTCTATGCAAGAGCTCCTCCATATCTAGGTAATTGTATAAATCAACTTGGGCAGCTATATTAGGATTTAAGCCCTCAATGAATCGGGCCATGGTTGCTTCACGGTCTTCCTCTACATTTGCCTTAATCATGGCAATCTCCATTTCTTGATAGTAATCTTCCACACTCATAGAACCTTGCTTCAACTTTTGGAGCCTCTTATGCAATTCCCTATAATAGTAACTAGGGATAAACCATTTGCGCATGATAATTTTCATCTCTTGCCAATCACGAATTGGACCTTCACCGGTACGTCTTCGGGTGAGTAAGAGTTGATCCCACCAGATGCTAGCATAGTCAGTAAACTCTACTGCAGCAAGTTTTACTTTCTTCGCCTCAGTGTAAGAGTGGCACTCGAATACATGCTCCACTTTTCTTTCCCAATCTAAGTACTGGTCTGGGTCATTTTTCCCAGGGAATGATGGAATCTTCATCTTGATATTTCCGATACCACCATCCTTATTGCATGATGATTGTCTACCTCTCTGAGTATGAGACTCCTCAAAGTCAGACTCAGCATCATCATCAAGCTCCACTTGAGCTCACCTTCTATGGGTCCTCTTATCGGAAGAAGACTCCACATCATCTAATCTGGCACTTAGTTTCTTAAGAGTACTTTGAACAGCTTTAACCCAGACTTTCATGTCAAAGTCACTATGCTCAAATTCTCCAGACATCCTAAAATATTAGTTTGTACAAAAAAAACAAGCAAAGAAAGATATAGGACCTCGCAACTCACTAGCTCACGTGTTTACACTCATAAGATGATAAGTTCGCTCGTGTTTAACTCTTTTTGGCTTTTTCTTTTAATGTTAATTGCACTCTTGCCTTTTACCACTCAACAATTTGCTTCTTACAAGTGTTCTAAGCAAGTCACAAGCAAATCAAAAGAAAAGATCAGACTAGTGGCAATAAAAAAGAACTAGAATCCTAAAATGCAAATTCCCAAAGAATCAAACAAAGGAGAAAAGAGGGTATGTAACGAAAAGGTAAGGAGAAAAGGAAAACAAGGGGGGAGAGGAGGTTGGGATGGCTTGGAAGGAAGGAGAAGAAAAGGGGAAAATCTGAAAATAAGAAACTTTAAAAATAGGAAACTACTTGGGAAATTAGGAAACCAACTTTAAGAAAATATGAAAATTAGGAAACTAAGTCCAATTAGGAAATTGAGTCCAATTAGGAAATTAATTCCAACTAGGAAACTAACTCTAATTAGGAAATTGTCTCCAATTAGGAAACTAACTCCACAACTTGTAACTTTTTTTTAAAACTCTTTCTTTCTCTTTTTTTTTTCACATTTTTTTTTGAATTTCTCTTTTTTTTCACTTTTTTTTGAATTTCTCTTTTTTTTTTCTCTTTTTTTTTCTAACTTTTTTTTTGAATTTTTTTTTGAATTTTATTTTTGGAGTATCACACTCTCCTTTTTTTTTTTGAATGAGTATAGAGGCACGCAACAATGGAAGAAGGAAGAAGATAGAAGACAAAGATGAAGATGAGAAGATAACATAAATGGAAGGAGAGAAGGTATGAAGAACAACGGTAGGAAAAACACAAAAATATACCTTGTACTAGCGAACCAAAGCTCTGATACCAAATGATGCGAGACCTACTAGGAACATGCCCTAAAAAACCTCCAACAATTTAAAACTTTGCCCGGGATCGACTAGAAAACAAGAATGTTGGTCAAAGAAAAGACCCTAAGAGAACTTGTCTCTTAGAACCCTAGCCTCAAGACGCCACAAAGTAAGACCAATCCTTTGATAAGTCACGTGAACTTTCAGAGAATACAAAGAAGCAAAAGCCTCTCAAAGTATTGAATAATACTTAAGTTCATTCATGATTTTAAAATAGAGTACAATAGGGAGCCTTTTATAGGCAAAGTTTCTAAAAGACTTAAAATCCTACTAAAACTAAAACTCTTAAAATCTAATTAGAAATATTTTAAACAATGCCTAAAATCAAGGAACAAGATTAGGATATTAATTTTAACTTAATCTCCTAGATAAATTCCTTGACTAAATCCAAAAAATAATAAAATAATAAAAAAAACAAAATTAAAAAAGAGTTCTAGTCAAAACTAGAGTCCTAGTCAAAACTAATTAATATTAATGGGCTGGACATCTTATATTTGAAATACTTTTCACGTCCTCTAGCTTCAATGGGCTCTTTAAGCATCAACTTGGGCTTGAATAAGCATGATTAAGGCTCTATTTGCTTCCTCAATGCATGTACTAACATTATGGGCTTCTAATTCAGCAAATTGAAGCCCAATTGCTCTTTGTAGACGCCTAACTCTTCCTCTTGTCATTGGGCCATCTATCATCAAGTCTTTTTCCACACGAGTATCCTTCCTCACATGAGTCTGGTTCATATTACTTGGTGTTATTGCATCATCTAGCTTCTACATGGATACATACATTATTTATACGTATATCAGAATATGTTCAATCGTTTACATCATAGATACATCCCATGGTTACATAGTTTGACATCAAAATACAATTAAACAAGCCATTTCTCTATCTTCTTGTCAAAATCTTGCTTCTCATACTTGTTGGCTTGCATTTCTTTACCCGCTTTGCTCATCTAGACATGGTTAGACATGTGTGGGGGAAGAGTGAGATTCAAAGAATTCCAATAGCTCTTAACCCTTTCAAATAGATAGAATGGATGCTAAAACATGTCAAAGAATGCATGCATGATATTCAAGCAACTAATGAACATGTATAAGGCATTTTCCTTATCACATAAACTCATACATAACAAACATAAGCTTTCAAGGGCATTGGTCTAGCCTCATCCATCTTTCTTGGGACTTTTGGATTTCCTCATCCACTTGTAAGGGATTTTTGACTAAGCCTCACTCTTCTTGAGACTTTTGGCTTTGTCTCACCCATTTCTAGGGACTTTTGGTTCATCCTCACCCTTGCTAAGGGACTTTTGGCACAACCAAACCCATGCAAGCCATTATGCAATCATAATTACATTTCAAGAAACATAATGGTACCATAACATGTAAGCATAGGCTAGAAATGCTTCTCATGGCTCAAACACACATACAAGCACTTATGGACAAGCAAACATCGAAGTCATGCATGAGATAAAGGTTAAAGAGCTACCTTGAAGCAAGAACACAATACTTTCTCTTGAAATTCTTCTTCCCTTTTTTTGGCCAAGCCTTGCAATTAGGTGGCCCTTGGTTCTCTTGGCCTAGACACATTAAAAGAGACATAAATTACTCATGCAAACAAGCCTTGGCATCATACACACTCTATATGAAGCTACTTCGTTCTATGGCTCTATTATGCTTCCATACAAGACTTTATGAAGCAACTAGGAGAATTCATAGTCTTGGCTCCCATTTCTCATTCATTCTAGGTCTCTTGACTCCCTTTAGACTCCTTGGAGTCATCACACATTTATTTTAAGGAGCCTAGCTATAAGTTGCTTCATAATGTCACATTATGGAGCCTACACCCCATCTCACATTCTATGACTTCTAAATTTTTTCCAAGGCTTCCACTAATGTTCTTCTATCATATTTAGTCCCATTCTAGGTTTAGAACAAATTAAAACACTGCCTATGTGCATGAAGTAGGTTAGGCTAAGACATGAAGAGCATTATGCACCCATGGAGTTTGCTTGCTTTCTCTTAGGAAATTAGCACTTGTGAAGCTTCCTAGATATCTAGGATCTCATACTTACTTTTACATAGGCTAGACTATCCTTAGAAAGCTTCAAGAATGGCTAGGTGCAACAAAAATCCTAAGTTATACAACCTGAATTCTAAAGCTTTTCCTTTGAATTTAATGGCATATTCTTATTCCTCATGATTGAAAACCCTTGGCACTACCTTGTTTTAGCTTGAAATCATTCCCTGGAGAATGGGCTTTAAGTTGGCTGAACCTAGGCATAGAAGAAAGAGCAAAAAGAAGCAACAAAGTCCATGGAAATTACCTTGGTTTCAAGCTTTTCCAAGAGTTCTCCCACTTGTTTCTTGTTTCTCCTTCAATTTCTATCCCCACCTCATTGAACTAGCCATGAATCATCCTCAAATCAATCATCAAAACCATAGAAAAAGAGAGGAGAAAGAGGAGGACAAGATTGGTAAAGGAAGAAGCATGAAAAACCATGGATTTTCTTACCTTTTTGCTTGGTTTTCTCTTCCCTTCTTCCTCCCTCTTGGTGTGCAAGTTCAAGGAGCTTAGGGTTCTATTTTGGCGTAGAGGAAAGTCAACCAAGGTGATAGGAAGAAGTGGGGCGTGCTATATATATAGACTAGGGATCCATTTAAGACATTTCAAAATTTCAATTTTGCCTTTCGTTCTTAGCTTTTTCATTTTAGGCTCATTTTAACTCTTTTTTGAGAACTGTCTTATCCATCATAAAATTTAGGTTCTCTAACTTAGAAAATGCCTTTGGAATCACTCATATTGGATCTAAAACCTTCATAAACAAAAGGGTTAAAGTTCAGGTCCACTGACGTTCTAAATCATAAACCAAAGGAATTTTAATTGTTTTGGAGGTTCCTATAGTTTTTGGGGCCTCTAAGAACCCCGAGAACTCATTTTTTTTCATTTAGAAATCCCTCCTATGAGTTTTCCAAAAAGTGCCTGAAATTATGAAAATGCCATTACATCTTCGTTGAATTTTGTCTAATCATTCTGGCTTTGTTTTTAGGGCACCTCTAACCTTGGATCTTTATTATTTGAGGTCTAGATTATTACTTTAATTTTATTGGACCTCATATCATTCTATTTGAGGGACTTCCTTTTACATCTGGTGTTTTTCGTACATTTATAGAGAAACTGAACATTATGTTTCTCACATTTATGGAGGAACAGGATGTTACACCAGTAATTAAATACACACAATTTTCAATCTCAGGTGATATCTAATGGCCCTATGCTTTTATTTGCATAACTCTTTGTCTATTCAGGATCATAAAGAGTTTCTCTCTAATTGACTTTTATTTGTCTAGTGATCTGGTCTATCCTTCTTAGAGCCTATCAATCTCGTTTTACTTAGCTCAACCCAACACAAAGTGATTCACATTTTCTCCCATATAAGGTTCTATATATAGAATTAGTTAAATATTGGAATGATAACCATTATTTATTCAATTACGGTTATAAGTAAACATACATTCTAGTTTCTATTCATTTTCCCAATATATCCTCAACACATCATTTAAAGTCTGGATGGTCCTTTTTGTCCTACCATTTATTTGGGGGTGATAATCAATGGCTATATTGAGGTTCAATTTAATATCTACCTAGGGTCTCTGTCAATTACAACATTATTTAGTACCCTATGAGATACACTAATTCTTTGATATACAACAGGCCAATGCATTTAGTGCATACAGAACTCTAATCAGTAAAAATGCATAGACCCTATTAATACATTCTTTGTTACCCATATATATTATATCTAAATGATATTGTAACACCTTAAAATTAATTAAAGAGTTAATCATGGGTTAGACATAATTAAGAATAATTATTATGGAATAATTGGGCAAACCGTGTGAATAGAAATTTAGAGAAGAATAAATTATTAATATGAGTTTGAGATTTAATTAGGTTAGAAATCTCATCTAGGGCCAAATTTAATCAAGTAGGCCATGGTTATAGACTAATGGAGGCCCAATGATTATAGGAGCAGACCTAATTTCTTATTGTGAGACTTGGTCCAAGAAAGAGACCACTTCGCATTGGCCCAATTGGGTTTAGTGAGGTGGAAGCCCAACTATGCCATGAGCTTAGTAGGAGAGCCCAATACTAGTTTCCTTGTGGGCTTAACTTAAATTTTTTAGAAAGCCTAAAACTTATTAGTGAATTTAAGTGAGACAAGAACCCATTTAACCTTAGCCTAAACTTGGGGAAGTGAGGCCAATTAGGTCTTGGGCAATTCGATCAACACACTCCATCCTCAACAAAAAAAAAAAAAAAAAAAAATTCTACAGCCCAAACCAATGAACCTTACCCCAATTTTGAAAATAAATCAAACCATAGATAATATTTGGGCCCTTAAGGCAGCCTAAACCCACCATAAACCCTCCAACTTGAGGCCTAATAAATTCCCACCATAATCTAAATGGATTTTTGGGCCTTTAAATCAGCACACTCTCCCCAATCTCAGGAGTTTCTACAGCCCATCTCACTTAGCACCAACCCACTTGAAATAATAGGCCCATTGGACTAGACCATCTTCACTAAAACCCTAAGAGGCCTTCTTCCCACCCATTTGGCTATGAAGGTATTCATTTTTTGCAAAACAAGAAGAAGAAATTCGTATGTTAGAAGAGGGGTTAGGGTTTTTCTACATTCCTCCACCATTTCTCACTTCTAGAGGAAGATTTGGCTAAGGTATTCTATATAAAATATGTCCCTCTCATTCTCCTCTTCATTTTAGTTTGATTAGTTTCTAGTTTTGGGCATTTTTACCTCCTTCTCAAATCTGAAATTTGGTGTTTAAGTGTTTCCTTATAAGATTTTCAGAGTTAGAAGTTAGATGGGTGATTGGGTAAGCATTTTCCTTTCATTTTGTGTATTATTTTGCTGGAAAATGTCCCCAAGGATTGATTTTCATAATGGGTTCTGCTATTGTGCAAAATTACAAGGAGATGAAGGTGAAACAATGAAATTTTTGGACTTGATGACTCAAATTCGAATTTTAGAATGACCCATGATGTGTTCTTGGTATTTGAGGCTTAACCCAGTCTATTTGACCTCTTGGGTGTATGTGTAAGTGTTCCCCTTTCTCTTGTGTGGTATATATACTGAATTTCTATCATTTGGACTGACTTTTGGTACATGGCTTTTACATGTGCGAAAATGGAGATGTTAAGAGTGATCCATTGTGTGTTTTTGTTGTTGTGACCCTAAATTGGTGCAATAAATCATTAGAAAGCTTGGGCTTGGTATGCTTTGGATCATGGTGGTAGCTAGAGGAAGAGTACTTGGCTTCATTGAGATAACCAGGGTCATTTTTCTTAATTCCATGTATATGCTCATGTTAATATGATATTTATTACACATGCTTGATATTGAAATGCTAAATGATTAGTTGACTGCTTGAATTGTTATTGTGATTGGACCTTATGAGTCCATGGTAGAGCTGTAGTATGGCTGCCACCCATACATGTGCTTCGATCAGGCACTAGGTTGTGATCAGACCCCAGATGCACTAAGCCTTGGTTGTGCTTATTATGGAGTAAGTGCCGTGGACGGACCTCTCCCAGTGTTATTGGCCATTAACATGTTGTGTGTAATTATTGGTATGGGACAGTAATCATTGGTAGCTCAACTAATTCATTTGCAATTTGAATTGATGATTCTGGTATTGAAGTTATGAAATTGCATTTGTATTGATTAATATATATATATATATCTATGAAATTTGCCTCTTGTTACTGAGATTGCATATCTCACCTCGGTTGTAAGCTAACATTTTCAGGGACTGGACCTCTTAGTGGCAAGGAGAAACTAATGGAAGCTTATTATATGATTTGATAGCATATAGGTTTGGAAACCTTGTTAGATTGTATTGTGTAATTAGATTACTAATTTTATATAATTGCCACATTGCATCATGTATTGCCAAGCATAGGGACTGTAATCATGTGATACATTAGATGTCAACTTAAACTAGTGATGTATGGAACTTCTATTGGGATTTATGTTTGAATGGAAATATGAGTAGTTTATGAACTCCTTGCTGTCATTGATCTTTGAACTCACTAGTTTATGGTGGCTAGAAGATTAAGGATCCACATTTAAGTTTTGAATGGGTAATGATAGATGTGTTGGATATATTAGGTAAAGGAATGACACTAGATTTTCATAAATTAACTTAAAGTGGCCTAGAGTATTACTAGAGGGAGAATTGGAGAGCATGGGATGAAACTTTTAGAGTTATAGGAACAGAAGGTAATTAGTTCGGCTAAAATTTAATTGGCCTGGGCCAGAAGTAACGAAGTTGCCTAGGGAGAGTAACAAAAGGTAATTGGCCGTGGCCAAAATTTAATTAGCCTCAGCCAAAAGTGATGAAGTTGGTAGGAAGGGTAATGGAGAGTAATTAGCTACGGTGAAATAGATAGTTGGCCGTGGCCAATGGTTTTCCTATGGCAATATCAAGGGATGACTTAGAAACACTTGTAAGGGGTTCTTGAGAGTTGATAATTAATGGGTAATAGATTTAAAGGCTTTTAATTGGGGATTTGTTTTGTTTATGTACATGAATGGTTGTAAATATTGGGTTAATGACTCTAATAATATTAAGGTTCAAATTTTTTCACTTTTTCCTAAATTGATTAATTTAAATGGTTCTAAACCTAGACTTATGATTATTAACCACATGTTTAAGCTTAATTACCATGATTAGAAGATAGGATCGTTAAAAATATCCTCAATAACCTTATAATAGAATCCACATCTATATCATTTCTTTTCCACTCAGGGATATCTAGGGATTTTAGTGACTTAACTCATCCCTAATGCTCAATTACAACTTTATGTCATATCAAATATCTAGCCATATACAGGTTAAATTTGTCTTCATTTCTAGTCACCAACTAATCTTTTCAAATTTTGACACATTTTTGTGACCTCAAGGACATTGCATATTTGTTATTATGTGCCTTCTTTAAAACTTTTCTCTCAATCCAACTGTCTTTAGTAGATAGACTTTATCATTGTGCATTACCCTGCCATCCTCAAACTCTTTGGATTCTGAGGTTTTACCCTGGGGAATTTCACTCTTGATATGGATTCAAATGGCCATCCTTTCTCTCTTTGGGCATCTACTATTTAGGCCCTCAATCATTTTCTATTATAGTCTCACTTAATACAATTTATCTGGAAGTATACAATAGGATATATTCATATTCTTGCATTTCTCTATGAGTCCCTATTCCCAGATCATCATATAGGTTGTTTATATATAGACATTCTACCCAAAATATCAACCGTCCCACTGGTCTTACCTGAATGGTATTTCTTCAAGAATCCCATCCATCTTTTCTATTTCACATTTAATTCTCTCTTTGATCAAATAGGTATTTCAGACTTTTTTGGTCATTGTATACTCCTAGTATATCACTATACAAGTAATATCTCTAGGTTTTGAGGGCAAAAACCATTATAGCTAACCTTATAGCATGTGTGGAATAATTCTCTATATATGGCCTTAACTATCCAGAGGCGTCTACTACCATTCCACCCCATATTATATCAATACATATCCAAACCCTTTCCACAACAATCACTGTAAACCACACGGTTTAGTAAGGTTAGGTACATTAGGCACAATCAACATAGGGGTAGTGGTCAAATGGAGTTTCAACTCTTGGAAACTCCCCTTGTAACACCACATTTAACTAGGCTATTTTATTTCATTCTAAATTCATTACCTTGGCCAAGCATTATTTGAAAGAAACGAACTTTGCATGCAGCAGAAATTTTAATTCATTTCCTTCCATGGATCCGTTGACTTAATTAAACTGAGTATGAGATAAAATATTACCTTTGCAGCACACTTTGTCCTTTCGGATCTCTAGAACTAACGTCTATGTGTAGCCCCCTCTACCGGTATCCACACGAATGATCTGGCAACTTGAAAGGCGTGCTAGCACCTTCGTTCACCACGTTCGTACGTGAGTTGATGAGAAGACAATCTTCTCTCTCTAGGCGTTCGTACACACACTCTCTCTAGGTGTACGACCGCGCTCTCTTTCTCTCTCTCTAGGGTGACGACTTAGGGTTTTAGAAATCTGACTCCTTTTTGTGTATCTAAACCCTAGCCTACCTCTCCTTTTATAGAGGTATATTTAGATTAAATTAGTTAATTTAAATACATTATTTAAATTAATCCAAATTAATCTTAAACAAATTAGTTAAAATTCAAATGTATCTCATAAATTCAATTTTAACTAATTCATTTATAAATAAATATATATATATTGAAATATATAATACAATATATATTTATATCAAATATAAATATATTTCAAATTAATTACATATATATATAATTATATAAATAATTATCTCACCCTAATTAAGCGTAACATTCATAGAATCTAGACACAATTCTAGGTTCAATGAATTTAGACATTCTTGTTCAAGTTGATTTATTCTTATGTGTGACCTTGTAGGCCTATATGATATTGATAGTGGGCTAACAATGTTATTGTACCTACAAGTCACCAGTGGCCTCTAGCAAGACATAGTGACTATCCAAATCACATAGGGTTTGGTGATCCGATACAGCCTATCGTATAACCCTATCACATCCATTTTATCACACGATATCTTGATCGAGCATGAGGCATAGAATTGTCATCCTTATCTTGCTCGATCATTAGTTTCTCGATTTACGTGCAGACCGACAGAACGAATGGAAAACCCTTCTATCCAAGCATGGCCATGCATTTCTCAGTCTCACTCATCGAAGGGCCTAAAGATATCTCTCCGTTAACTAGAGGGACAAATTCCATCTTGACCACTCATCATCCTCTACATGGAGTCCACTATGCCCGACCATAGCCTTTATGATCACCTGGTCAAAGGTGACTTTTGACAATGCCAAAGCACAGTGTCCTTCATGTTGGAATCTATGATGATCTCAGGTATGAGGGATTAATGACACGGTTATATATGAGGTACGCTTATGACCTAATCTATGAAGCTACCTCATGACGGGTTGATCCAGTGCCCTATTCCCAACAGGCGCCTATGATTTTGATTTGTATCTCCATACATGATTAACATATAACCATAAATCAAAATCATACTTGTCTTAATTCATTATCGTTCCCACAATGATGATCGACTAGGAATATTTAGGATAACTAGTATAATTTATCCAAGGATATAATTATTGTAGAAACATGCAAATATAATAATTGTAACAGAAAAACTTTTATTTTTAATGAAGCACAATGTTTACAAATGATTGGCCTAGGGCACAATCTCCAACATTATTTCCCAAGAAAATACCATTAAAATATACAATTATTTTGTGTTATGTCATGGATAAAATTTTCATTTCATGTCCTGTGGACCATATGAACTCATCCATCTCATTCTTCTATTTAAATACACACATGCAACTCAAAACCATCTCAAAATGTGGCCAAAAGCTCGAGCTCATGAACCATATACATAAAAATTACATGTGCAGCCTTGGATTCATGAGCTAGATTTCTGTCATCAATTTTGGAAAATTATAACTAATTCTAAAAAAATTGAAATAAAGAACACTATAATATTCTAGAAAGCTACAAATGTCTACTTTATGCTAAAAAAAAGTTCAGACCAGAATAAGAATGTCTAGCCACTGGAAATTGATGAAACAATACCCAAACTCATCTAGTGCTACTAGTACTGTCACAAAACTTTAAAAATTCATATCCCTCTGCTCAAACATCCAATTGGGGTGATCTTAGTGGTCATAGAATTCTTATCATGTCTAGTTTATGCTTACAAAATTTCATGAGCATTAGACACTATTTGGCCCTCGAATGACACAGGAGAAAAAACTGACCATATAAATAGTAACTATACTAGAACAGCTAAAATTTGGCAACTTTGAAAATTCACAATTCATTCCATAGAGCTTCAAATAATCTAGTCTTTAGCTTTCCAAAAAGTTCTAGATGAGATCTATTTATGCCAAATTTCATGAGAAAATTCATCCATTTGGTCAAATTGTACTATAGGGTTGCAAAATGGCTTTTTTATACTTCTTAAAGGGTCATAAAAGGGTCATTTTTGCTTCCAAGACTTTCGAGGCCACTTGAGCATGTGGGAAGGTACCAAAATGGTCTATTAGACATGTCTCAAAGGTAAAAAAAACCAGATTTTACAAACTCACTCTCTCACCCCAAGGCATACATAGGAATCCATAGGCTTATCCTTGGCATTCAATGTCAAAATCATGTAATATCATTCATATAGCTCTAGTTCTCATACATATATAATATATCTATACATTTACAAGTATTCATGAGCTCATACATCATATACAACATTGAATTACATCATATGCCATTCATATGGCTACAAAATGCACAATTTACACAATTCTATGTCAATCTGCTTCCTTTATGCTTGGTGGCTCCTATTCCTTAGCTTACTTGGTCAACCTAGACATGTTAGGCAAATAGGGAGGAAGGGATGAGATTCTATGAATCCCAATAACTCTTCTTGATTTTAACCATACATAAAGAATGCAAATCCAAGTCTAAAAATGCATGCATGGATATCATGTAGTGTATAATCATATATGGAATATTTTTTGCACTCAAGAAGTCATGTGAAGCATACATAGGTTTGCCAAGAAGATGATTTAGCCTCACCCACTTCTTTTGAGAGATTTTGGACTTGCCTTACTTATTTTCTTAAGGGACTTTTGATTAAGCTTCACTCTTTAGAGACTTTTACCTTTGTCTCACCCATTCTTAGGAACTTTTGGCTCTTCCTCACCCTAGCTAAGGGGCTTTTGGGTTCACCACACTTAAGCAAACCAAAACATGTTCATAAAGCATCATTCAAGTACATAATAAAGCATCATGGTACCATGGCATATAGATACATGCTAAAACATCTTTCATGGCTTAAAATACACACACACACACACACACACACACACACACACACACACACACACACACACACACACACACACATTGAAAGATAAGATAAACATCCGCTCATGCATGAGAGAAAGAAGAGAGAGCTACCTTGGTGCACAACAACACACTTTTCTCCTTGAATTTGGTTCCTCTCCCTCGACAACACACTTACAAGGATGTGAGACTTGGTTCCTTTGGCCTAGACACATAATATGGAAGCCAATTACACTCGTGGAACAATTTTTAAGGCCACACATTCATTTCAAAAGCTAGATTGTTCCTATGGCTCATTTATGGTTCTATAATGCACCTAATGAAGCAACACCTATAATCCATCATCTTGGCTCTATTATTTCCATCCATTTATGGTTCTTGACTCTATTTAAGCCTCTTGGAGCCATCACACAATTAATTTAAGGAGCCTAACTACATGTTGCTTTTTTAAGTCATAATATGGAACCTATGATACCATCTCACTTCTTAGGCTTCTTAAAATTTTTCCAAGGCTTTCTCTCATCCTCTTCCATCATATATGATACAAAACCAAGCTTGGAAGAAATTAAAACACTCCCTTGATGCTCCTTCCATGCTAGGCCTAGGCTATGCTTCTTAAGGACACCAAAGGAATTGTTTTAATTTCTTTGATGGGAGAAGCAAGTCAGAGGCTCTCTTGATGTCTTAGGAACTCACATAAACTTTGATACACCTTACATTATGGCTAGAAAGCTTCCTACAAACTAAGGTGCAATTGAAATCCTAGGCTAGACATCTTGCAAATCAATGGTTCTTTCTTGGATTTCTTTGCATGTTCTTGTTTCCCACACTCTAAATCCTAGGATTCATCCTTGGTTTTGTTAAAAAATAACTTCCTTTTGGTTGTCCATCCAGAGGTCAAACCATACATAAAGGGAGCAAGGAAGAAGAGGCATGAAAACTAATAGATTTACCTTGAATTCAAGCTTTTCTCAAGAGCTTTCCCCTTTGCCTTGGTCCTCCTCTTGGAATTCGAACTCCTCCCCTCTGGTTTAGGTTCAAAATAGAACCAAATCATGCACCAAAACCATGGAAAAAAAGAGGAGAAGATGGAGAACAAGTTCAATGAAGGAAGGTGCAAGAAATTCCTTGTTTTTCCATACCTTTTCTTAGGCATTCTCCTTCTTTAAGGCTCCCTCTTAAGTGCCACTTTTTGCAAAACTTCTTCCTGGTCTTGGATAGAATTTAGTGCAACCAAATGCAAGGGAGAAGTAGGGCACCACCTATATATAGCTAGGGGCTCTTAAGGAGCTTTTTAAAATGCTAATTTTGTCCTTCATTTTTGGCTTTTTTGTTTTAGGCTCATTTCAACTCTTTTTCAAAAATTGTCTTTTCCATTATAAAATTTAAGTTCTCTAACCTCTAAATAGTGCTTGGAATCACTCAAATCATGTAATACCATATTATATTCTAACATTGAACCTCGTATCACAAGTGAGATTATACAGTTTATTCAAGAAATCTTAAGAAATACATTAAAATAATGAATTCAATTGCATTGCGTAGCAAATAAATTTTTCATTTCGCGTCTCCGGGACCCCATGAATTCATCAACAGCATTCTCTAATTATTTTCCATACATACAAATCATAAAATTTTCAAAAAGTGGCACAAACCACGGATCAAGGGTCAAAACTCCTAAAATTCCTTCATTTCTTGCGGCTGTATAGTGGTAGATTTTAGAGGTAACTTTGAAAAATCATAACTAAATGTAGAAAAATCAAAATCACACAAACCATAGCTTTTTGGAAAGCTATGATGTTACCTTAACAATAAAAATAATTCTAGGACATGATTCTAGCCTTTGAACCACATTTGATAATGAAATAACTACAAAGGTCCAGCTGTCCCTAGTACTAATACAATTTACTATTATACACTTTAAAAATATCCAATTAATTACAAAAAAATATAATCCATACAAATGATACCAATATGGAATGCTACAGATGTTAGTTAGAGGAAAAAAATAACTCTAGACCAGGCCTGGCACGTCCAGGTCTCAAAAACTAGTCAAACAATGACACAAGTCTGACTGGAAGCTTGATACCAGACAACAATTTTAAAAATTAATATCTCCCTCTCTAGACATCCAAATGAGATGCTTCCAATTGGCACAAGTCATTGGGAAGGTCTAGTTTCTTTTTATAAAATTTTATGGCAATTAGACATCATTTTCCCCATAGGTGATAGAGTTTCATTTCAGACCATAGCTATAGTAATGTGACCAAATTAAAAAATTTTCTAATTTAAAAAATTCACCAAATATTCCACAGTTCTCCAAAAATTCTGTACTTTAGCTTTCCAAAAATATCTCAACAAGCTCTAGATGCATGGAAAATCTCAGACTAAGAAGAGCTCATTTGGACAAAAAGTGATATACCTCACCAATTTGATAAATTTGACCTCTCAGAAGGTATCACTTTGGCCCAAATGACCTTCCTTTGAGTTTGGCACCTCTTGGGTAAGTTTAAAAGTATGAATATGACTTTTAGGAACTGCACAAGTTGTCCCAAATACCATGCATCTCATTTTGACCATCTCACACCCAAGAATACATACATTCAAGTGTGCACCCAAGTGTTCAATTTTCATATTTCCATTGTCTTGGCACTATACGAGGTTCATATATCATTTATACATAATATTACATTTGTTTAAGGTCTTACATTACAAAAATAACATGTACAATATCACTCTCACATTTATACACAAAGAACCAAAAGGTTTAAAGTATAGCCATTTAAGGCTCTTGGCGTGCTTTCTTTGCTTCTTGTGAGCCACCTAGACAATTCAAGATGGAAAGGGGAAGGAGAGTGAGATTCCAAGAATCTCAATAGCTCACACACCCATTCACACACACATTCAAGGCATATACACATCAAAGCATATGTATGGGAGGTTTGGCAACTATAAAGCATGCAAAGTCACAATTTCTATGTCACTCATTCACATTCAAGCAAAGACCATGCCCTAGGGCTTTTGATTTTGCCTCACCCCATTTCTAGGACTTTTGGATTTGCTTCACTCTTGGGCTAGGGACTTTTAACTTGGTCGCACCCTTCCAAGAGACTTTTGGCCTTGTCTCACTCATGCCATGAGACTTTTGGCATCTCCTCACCTTCATCAAGGGACTTTTGGCATCTCCTCACCTTCATCAAGGGACTTTTGGCATCACCTCACCCTTATGAGCCATTTCCACAACCATAGTCATTCAAGAAGACACATTGGTACCAAAGACACATTGGTACCAATGTAATGTCAAAGCCTCAAGTGGCATGTTCTCAAGTCATAAGAGCATACACAAGCACACAAAGACATACATATGCACACAAGAATGCAAGGAGAATGAGGTGGAGAGCTACCTTAGATTTATGCAAGCTTTTCTTGATCCTTTTCCTTCCATTTTTTGGTCCCACGAGTGCACCTAAGTGGAGTAGGGTTCTCTTGACCTAAACATCACAATTATCACACCATCACATACTTGAAGCAAGCCAAGACATTAAACTAAAGCTTGAATACACACGTGGTCTCATAAGTGGCATAATGGTTCCATAATTGGCTCAATGAAGCAACTCTCATATTTCAAGTTCTAGACTCCATTCTCTTGTTATTTCTAGGCTTCTTGGACTCATTTAAGGTCCTTGGAGCCCTCACACATTTACTTGCACAATTGGAAACCCAAGTTGCTTCATAAGGCACCATTATAGACATCATTGCTCCATCTCTCATTCCATGGCTCCTAAATTTTGTCCAATGATTTCTCCCATCTTCTAACATCGTATAAAATCCCAAACTAAGTCTAGAACAAATTAAAACACTCATTAGCTCTATAAACTATCTTAGGCTGAGATATGCACTAAGGAAAGAGTTTACAAGCTTCTTAATTTTTCCTTGATGGGAGAGCCGCTTGGGAGGGTTTCTAGAGGTCTTAGGAGCTCAAGGAAACATTCAAATAACTAAGGAAATATTCATACAAAATCCTAGAAAATTCCATACTTTCCTAACTTGATTTCTATTGATTTTTCTTAGAATTTCTTGCCACATTCCTCTTCCTCATGGTCTAAAACTCTAGTTCCTCTCTTGTTTTTGGGCAAAAATACCTCCCCCTATATGGTTATGTTCTTGGCCGAAATCATACACATCCATGGAGCAAGAAGAAGAAGCAACTACAACAAGCAATTACCTTAGATTCAAGCTTGTTTTCAAGGCCTCTTCCTCTTAGTTTGCTTCTCTCCAAGATTTTCAAACTATCCCTCTAAGTTCTAGACCAAAAACAGAACCAATCATCTCAAGAAAACCATAGAAAGAAAGCATAGGAGAGGAGCAAGGTTGAAGGAAGAAAGAGCATGAAATTCCATGGATTTACCTACCTTTTCCTTGATTTTTCTCTTCCTTTTCTTCCCCTTCTTGTGTGCCTAAGAGAGTAGATCATATTCTGTATTTTGGGTAGAAAATTTCGTGCTTAAGAAGAAGAGAGAAGTGTGTGGGAGTTTCTAGAAACACACTTTTTCAAAATTTTTAATTTTGTCCTTCTGTAATGACAATTTTGTTTTGACTTTGTTTGACCTCCTTTTTGATAACTATCTTTTCCATTATAAAATTTAGGTTTCCAATTTAACAAATGCCTTTGGAATCACTCAATTTGGAGCTAAAACCTTCTCGAATGAATCCGTCAAAGTTCATGCTCATCAATGTTGGAAAATGTACACCAGAGGGACTTTATGTAACACCATAATTTCTATCTCATTTCTATCACATTTGCATTCTCATATGATACATTCCATGAGGGGAAGTAAGAAAATCCATTAAAATAATGCATTTCTTTGCATTGCGTCGTGTATAAAAATTCCATTTGGTGTTATGTGGATTATGTGAGCTCATACAAAGGATTATGTGAGCTCATACAACACAGTCCCATATTTAATTACATGAATACAACTTATTTGCATCATAAAATGTGGCCCACAGCTCATGAAAACCGAAATGAAGCATAAAATATAGATATTCATTTTCGGCCAGATTTGGCTCTTTCTTGACCAAACTTTAGAAAATCATAACTAATTTTAGAAAAATCAAAATTATGCATTCTTGGTTTTTAGAAATATATGGATGTATACTTCATACTAAAAATATGTCCAGACCATAACTCCATCACAAAAGACGTTTGATATCCAAAAATGTCCAGAGGTCAAACTGCCATTGATGTTGTCACAGATTTCTGTAGTAAATTTTGAAAATATCCAATTAATTACAAAAAAATACAATCTATGCAAATGATACTAATCTAGAAAGCTGTGGATGTTAGTTAGAGGGAAAAAATATTTCTAGCCAGCTTAGGCAGCCCAGACCTTGGAATTCAATGGAATAGTAACTGAGGTCGGATGAAGCTCCTGATACTGGACATAATTTTTAAAAATTCATATCTCCCTCTCTAAACTCCAAATGAGGTGCTTCCAGTTGGCACAAGTCACTAGGAATACCTAGTTTCTTTTTATAAAATTTTGTGGCAATTGGACATTATTTAGGCCCTGTGTGATAGATTTCATTTTCAAATCAAATGAATAGTGCAGTAGACCAAAATTAGAAAATTTTTCAACTTTAAAAATTTATCAAATATTCTGTAGACCTCTAAAAATTATGTTCTTTAGCTTCCCAAAAAGCTCTCAACAAGCTCTAATTGCATACCAAATCACAGATCAAGAAGAGCTCATTTGGCTAAAAAGTGATGTAGGGTTCCATTATGGCCAATTTTGGCTCCATATGGAGTACCAAAGTAACAAATGGCTTTCTCTAAGGTTTAGCACCTTTTGGGCAAGTCTAAGAGCATGATTAAGAATTGTATAAGCTGCCCAAATGGTCCCAAACTCTATACATCTCATTTTGGCCATTTCATTCACACATATGCACACTTATGTCAACTTTTCAAAAATCATAATTTGGCATTACATACCCAAATTACATTCTAGGGTTCACATATCCTATCCATTCATTTATACATCACATAATATTATAATTACACATCTCCAAGAGGTCATAGACCATATACATCATTGGATTACATCATTTGACACAATTATGGCCTTAAAGAACTAAAAACCATACATTTGGTTGTCAAACTCTTTCCTTCAAGGTGGTTAGCTTCTATTACCTTGTCCACTTGGTCCACCTAGCATGTGAGATCATTGGAGAGGAGAGAATGAGATTCAAAGAATCCCAATAGCTCATCTCCCATTCAATCATACATAATATATGCAAAGTAAGCCTTGAAAATGCATGCATGGATATAAATGATGTCATGAACATTCAAAAAGCAAGCTTGGCATGTGAATAAGTCATACAAGACATTCAAGAGCTTGCCAAGTAGATGGATTGGCCTTGCCCTTTTCCTCATGGATTTTGGATTTGCCTCACCCATTCTTTAAGAGATTCTTGGACTCAACCATTCTCTTCGGAGCCCACTTTGCTTTTGGGAGATTCTTTGCTTTGTCTTAACCAATCTTAAGGGTTCTTAACTCATCCTCATTATGGTTAAGAGTTCTTGGCCTCTCCATACTCAAGCAAACTCAAACAAATATTATAGCATCATTTAGAAACATAATATGTCATCATGAAATCATGGTATATAAAATCATGCTAGCATACTTTTCATGGATTGAAAATACACATACACACATTCTAAGACAAGCTAAACACACATCCATGCATGAGAGAAGGTGGAGAGAGCTACTTTGCACACAATTACACACTTTTTCTCTTGAAATGCCCTCCCTTGCTTCGGCCATACACCCACAAAAGTGTGGGGAAGGTTTCTCTTGGTTTAAACACAATTTATGGAAGCCAATTAGGTTCATGAAATAATTTCTAAGACCACACAACTTGCTTAGACACTAGGTTGTTCTATAAATCTCATTATGGTCTATAAATGTACCTAATGAACACGCCTCAAATAATTTCTAAACTCCATTCCTTCCTTTCAAATATGATTCTTGACTCCTTTTAAGCCTCTTGGAGTCATCATACAATTAAAACAAAGAGCCTAACAACATGTTGCTTCTTTAGGTCATAATATTGAACCTAAAGCACCAACTCAATTCTTATGAGTTTCTAAATTTTTTCTAAGGCCTCCTTTCATATTCATTCATCATATGTGACACAAAAATGGGCTTGAAAAAATTTAAAACTCTCCCTAGCTATCCCATCCATGCTTGGGCGAGACTATGGAGGAATAATGGCTTTATGGACTTTACTTTGTTTTCTTGAAGGAGGAAGCATGGTGGGAGCATCTTAGGAATCTTAGGAGCTTAATTAAACTCTTATTTAGGCCTAAGAATTATCATACAAAGTCAGATTTTACAAGGTGCACACAAAATCTTAGAATTTGCATCTTGAAATCTAATGGTTTTTTTGTTAATTTCCTTTGCATATTCTTAATCTCCACACCCTTTTTCCTTAGATTCATGCTTGGTTCTACTAAAAATTTAGATCCTCCTATGGTTCCTAGGGTTAGGCGAAATGGAGAAGGAAGGAGGATGAAGATATCAACCATAGGAAGAGAAATTACCTAGTTTCCTTGCTTATTCTTGTTTGAATCTTGCTTTCTCCAAGCTCCTCTCTTCAAATCCGAAAATTCTTTTGAATTTCTCCCTTGAATCAGATTTATAAACTCCATTTAATCAAAGGAAACAAAGGAGAATGGAGGAGAAGAGGTGTGGATGGAAGAAAGCATAAAAAACTACCATGGAAACATACCTTTAAGCTTGGATTTCTCCTCCTTCTTCTTCCTCTCTTGTGCGCCCAAAACCCTAGCTCCCTTCTCTGAAATTAGGCGGAAAATTCTGAATCCAAATGAAGGAGAAAGTGGGGCGCCACCTATATATAAGGGTAGGAAAGTGGCTTTTTCAAAAATTTTTATTTTGCCCTTCGTTCTTTGTATTTTTGTTTCTCCTTCATTTTAGCTCCTTTTTAAGAACTATCCTTTCCATTATTAAATTTAGGTTTCTAATTTAGTAAAATGCCTTTGGAATCACTCAAATCGGAGCTAAAACCTTCTCGAATGAATCTGTCAAAGTTCGGGCACACCGAGGTTGGAAAATATCCATCGGAGGGGATTTAATTGTCTCGGAGCTTCCCATAGTTTTCAGGGCCTCTGAGAACCCTAGAGAACTCAAAACTTTCATTTAGAAAGCTCTCCTGTGTGAATTCCAAAATTTGCTCAAAATTATAAAAATGCCATTACATTTCGTAAGATTTTGGTCAAAATTTGTTTCTTCATTCTAACTCCATTTTTCCTTCCCTCTGAGACTAAGATTCTCATTTTTAGGAGTCTAGAATATTACTTAAATTTTTTGAGACCTTAACTAATTCATTTTAGGGGACTTGCTTTGAAAACACATCGTTTAACAAAAATCAGACATTACACTTTACCAGTCCCTAGGCTTCCCATGATTTTTGAGGCTTTTGAGAACCCTGGGCAACTCAAATTTCCCATTTAAAAAGCCCTTCTATGTGATTTTCCAAAAGTTATACTTATTTATGAAAATGCCATTATGTTTCGTCAGTTTCCATCACAAATTGTTTCTCCATCCTAGCTCTATTTTTCTTTCTGTCTGAGCCTAGAATTATCAATTTTAGGAGTCTAGGACTCTACCCAAATTTTTTGGGACATTATCTAGCTCATTTCAGAGGACTTGCTTTTATATGGCTCATTTCATCATTTTACGAAAATTACGTTCGTTACAAATTGAGTCTAAAACCTTCATGAACAAAATGGTCAAAGTTCGGGTTCACTGATGTTTTAACTCATACACCGGGGGGTTTTAACTATTTTGGGGGTTCTAGTAGTTTTTAAGGCCTCTAAGAATCCTGAGAAACTCATTTTTCCCATTTAAAAATCCTTCTTATAAGTTTTTTAAAATGTGCCCAAAATTACAAAAATACCATTACGTTTTATTATATTTTCATTAAATTTTGTCTAGTTATTCTAACTTTGATTTTAGGGCACCTCTAACCTTGGCTCATCATTATTTGAAGTCTAGAATATTATTCTAATTTTATTGGATCTCTAATCATTCTATTTGGGGGACTTCCTTTTGTATCCGGTGAATTACGTACGTTTATGGAGAAACTGGGCATTACGTTTCTCACGTTTACAGAGGTATTAGATGTTATATTTCCTCTTCCCTTAAATAAATTTTGTCCTCGAAATTTAGGGTATAACCTCATCTAGCTTTTCTCATATACTCATTAACTGACCCTTTCTTTCCCTTCTTCCTGGCTCTATTTACTTCCTTTAGAGGCTAAGCTCTTCTACCAAGGAATTTACATCACTAGTTTATTGTATCTGATTCTCTTTTTTTGTGCCATTGCTATAGCGCCTTTGACTTGCTCTTATCATAAGGGCAAGTAGTTTCTGACACTGCATATACTTTTATACTTTGGCCTATTTCTTGGGAGAGCTTATTGTTTCATATATGATTAATCTTATCCCATTCATAGGGATTGATTTTCCTGTCTAGTGGACTTAATACATATGCCTTTGGAGATAGTGTACTTAATATTAAATCTCCCTTATAATCTTTTAATGGCTTTCTATAAGATCTCATTGTCTTTCTCTCTATTCATTAAGAGCTATTAGAGACCTTTGTCTGCTTATTTAACTTACTTAAATATTAGTCCACTATTTAATCTTATTCATTTTCTCACTAGCTCATCCCATGGTTTATCATCATATTTCTTTCTATCATAGGCCTCATAGTTGTATCACTTACTGGGATCATAGCTCTTTTTCAAAGGGCTGTTATTCTCAATTGTCCCAGTCTCATTTCTTACTCTAACCCTTACCTTTTCAGGCCTAAATTGTGTTTTACTCTCTTTATTCACTTGAGAGAGGGCTTATATAACTCTTTAGCTTAATGACTAATCATCATACTCTTACTCTTTCTTGTACTAACATTGAAGAACAACTACCACTGACTATTGCTAAATTTTTATGGGATGCTAATTTTTCACAATCTCTATTGTTGGAGACATAGTTTATCACTTACCCCATCAAGACAAACTATACCTGACCCCTCTTTGAACATATGACTTTGGTATATAGGGATTTCTTTATCCCTGAGTCAGGTCCAATGTCTACTGGGTAGTGGTTCATCTAGCTATAATACTAGAAAGCTACTTTCTTACTTTCCTCATCCCACACACTATGCTCATCTCTTAAGAGATCTAGTTAGTGGTGTAACTATCTGAGTAAAGCTTTCATATCTCTGTGGCAATAGTCTACCAGACTCAGGAGGTCTCTAGTCTCTGAGACAAAACTATCTGAAATTATACTGGTCGCTGAGACTAACTGGTCTGGAAAAACTATCTTAGGCCGTCATCTCCTTAGAGAATTGTTGTACTATAACTGTGGGCTCTTTGTATCTCTATGGGATCTATTAGGACTCTTAGGTCTATTGCAAACTCTCAGAGCCCTGCTAAGGTCTACTGCAACCCCCTATACTATGTTAGGATCTATTCCAATAGCCATCGCTCATACTGGCTAAGGCTAAATTTAGATATCTATTTTTCTCTTTGTGTAAAGTAGGTTCTATGTCACTTATTTCTTTGTTGATCCCATTGGAACAATACTTTAGAGTGTTCTGATTTTCACTCACTATTCCCTATAGGATCCTTGGGTTTCCACTTCAAGCCTTTCCACTTAGGCTTTCTTTCTTTTCTCTTATTGGCTTGCTACACTTTACCTGTACTCTTTCTATCTTTTCTCTTATATCCCACAATTTCTAATTGTGCCCCTGTTCTGCTTTTAAGTGCCTTCAGCACCAGGGCATCACATACATCCAGTGTAGCTAACATCACTCGCAGGATAAAGGTTGTAGGCTAGTCCCCTTTCACTTCATTTAGTCATATCATAAGGGACTCTAACTTTTAAATTCTAATACTGCTAGCACACACCCTTTTGTATCATTGTTCTTTATTGGGAATTCCCTTCTACATACTTTTCTTATCATTATGATATTATTGGAATCTCTTACTTCTCTTTCTTTAGCTTATCTCTTAATTTAACTAATTAGGATACTCTTCGATTATCAAAACCCTCTTTATGGTTGATGCCATTATTTGCTACGTTTAATATCCGATTTTCGTTAAACGATGAAAATGAGTGCGTTTTTAAATCAAGTCCCCTAAAATGAATTAGTTAAGGTCCCAAAAAATTTGATTAACATTCTAGACTTCTAAAATTGAGAATTTTAGGCTCAGACGAAAAGAAAAATGGAGCTAGAATGAAGAAATAAAATTTAACAGAAAACTTACGAAATGTAATGGCATTTTCATAATTTTGAACAAATTTTGGAATTCACACAGGAGGGCTTTTCAAATGAAAGTTTTGAATTCTTTAGGGTTCTTAGAGGCCCTAAAGACCATGAGAAGTCTCAAGACAATTAAAATCCCTCTGGTAGACATTTTTTAACGTTGGTGTACTAGAACTTTGACGGATTCGTTTGGGAAGGTTTTAGCTTCGATTTGAGTGATTCCAAAGGCATTTTACTAAATTGGGAACCCAAATTTTATAATAGAAAAGATAGTTCTCAAAAAGGAGCTAAAATGAGTAGAAACGAAAATGCCAAAAATGAAGGACAAAATGGAAATTTTTGAAAAGTCATTTTTCCTCCACCTATATATATAGGGCGTCCCACTCTCCCATTCACTTAGCCTCATATTTTTCTGCCCTAAACCAGAGAAGAAACCCTAGGACAGTGGCGCACAAGAGGAAGAAGAAGAGGAGGAGAAATCAAGCTTGAAGGTATGGAATTTTAGTAGTTTTTCATGCTTTATTCTTTCCAAACCTCTTCTCCTCCATTCTCCTTTGTTTTCTATGATTATAATGAAGTTTATAAATCTGTTTTAAGGGAGAAATTAAGGGGAAAATTCGGATTTGAAGAGAGGAGGCCAAAGAAGGCAAGATTCAAGTGAGAAAACAAGAAAAAACAAGGTAATTTCTTCTTCCATAGTTGCTACCCCTTGCTTCCCTTTTCCCTATGGTTTGCCCCACTCAAGAAGTCCTAGGAGGGCTTGGTTTTTAGGTAGAACCAAGGGTGGTTCTTAAGAAAAAGGGTGTACAGAATAAGAATATGGAAAGAGAACTAACAAATAACCATAGAAATTCAAGATGCAAATTCTAGGGTGTCATATGTTCCTTGCAAAATATGATTTGATACCTTGATTTCTATGTTTAAATGAGAGTTTAAATGAGCTCCTAAGATCCCTAGAAGTCTCCCCATGTGCTTCCTCCATCAAGAAAATAAACCAAAATCCATGAAGGCCAAATTCCTCCTTAGTCTCGGCCTAGATGGGTTGGTATACCTAGGGATAGTTTTAAATTTTTCTAAACCCATTTTTGAGTCATATATAATGAGTGAAGATGAGGGGAGGCCTTCAAAAAAATGTAAAAACCATAAAAAGTGAGTTAGCCTTATATGTTCCATAATATGACGTAAAGAAGCAACATGTAGTTAGGCTCTTTATTTTAATTATGTGATGACTTCAAGAGGCTTAAAAGGAGTCAAGAATCATATTTGAAATGAAAGAATGGATCCTAAAATTTAATTGATGAGTATTGCTTCATTAAGTGCATTCTTGGAAACATAAAGGGGTTAATGAGCCAAGTTAGTGTCTAAGCAAGTTGTATGGCTTTAGAATTAATTCCATGAACCCAATTGGCTTCCATAAATTGTGTTTAGGCTAAGAGAAATCATACCCACACCTTTGTGTGTGTGAGGCCGAAGAAGGGAGAGGAAATTCAAGAGAAAAAGTGTGTGGTTGCTTCCAAGGTATCTCACTCCTCCTTCTCTCATACATGATTGTATGCTTGGCTTGTCTTTGAATGTGTGTTTTAAGTCATGAAGAGTATTCTAGCATGATTTCATCTGCCATGGTACCATGATGATGTATTATGTTTCCAAATAATGTTTATGATGCTTGCTTTGGTTTGATTGAGTATAGTGAGGGCAAGAACCCTTAGCCATGATGAGGATGAGCCAAGAACCCTTAGAATTAGTTAAGACAAAGTAAAGAGTCTCTCAAAAGTGAGGTTGACTCCTAAGAGTAAGGTTGAGTCCAAGAACTTCTTAAAGAATGGGTAAGGCAAGTCCAAAATCCATAAGTGAATAGGTGAGGCTAATCCACTTGCTTGGCAAGCCTTTGTATGCTATATATGACTTGTTCAAATGTTGAAAATGTCTCTTGAATGATTGCACATCTTATGATACTCATGCACCCATTTTCAAGATTAGTTTTGCATCTTTTATGTGTAATTGAAAGGGAGATGAGTTATTGGGATTGTTTGAATCTCATTTCCTCCTCTCCAATGTTCTAACATGCTAGGTGGACCAAGAAAGCAAACTACATAAGAAATGATAGCATAACACTAAAGTGTATAGATTTTGTTACTTTAAAGCCATATGAATGGCAATAATGTAATCTATAGTTGTATATGTCCTATGATGTTATGAACATGTATAATTATATTAATGTATCATGTACAATTGAGAGCTAAGGTTGTATGTATGGAAATACTCATTTTGGACATGTAATGGCAATTTTACATTATGGAAATGTATGTCTAAATGGAAGTGGAGTAGCCAAAATGAGATGTATGAGGTTTGGGACTACTTAGGCAACTCATATAAGTCATATTCATACTTTTAGACTTGCCCAAGAGGTGCCAAACATCAAGGGAAATCATTTGGACACTTTGGTATCCTATATGGAGCAAAAATTAACCATATTGAAAACATATACCACTTTTTGTCCAAATGAACTTTTCTTGATTTGAGACTTAGCACGCAATTAGAGCTTGTTGAGAGATTTTGGAAAGAAAAAGAACAAAAATTTTATAGGTCTATAGAATATTTGATGAATTTTTAAATTTGGAAAAAATTCTAATTTTGGTCAAGTTACTGTTCATACTAGTCCAAAATTAATTTCTATAACTCAAGGGTTAATGATGTCCAATTGTCATAAAATTTTATAGAGAGAAACTAGACACTCCCAGTGACTTGTATCAACTAGAAGCACCCCATTTGGATGTCTAGAGAGGGAGATATGAATTTTTAAGGATAGTATCAGGTGCTCAAACTGACCTCAGGTACTATTTGATTGGGTTTCAAGATCTAGGCATGCCTAGACTGGTTTGGAGTTATTTTTTCCCTTTAGCTAATATTTGTACCTTTCTAGATTGATATCACTTGCATGGATTATATTTTTGTGAAATTAATTGGACATTTTTGAAGTTTTTAGCAGAAACTTGTGACAGTACTAGTAGACAGTCAAACCTCTGCACACTTTCGAATGTTAAACATCTTCTGTGTTGTGTTTCATAGCCTAGACATATTTTTAACATAAATTAGACATGTGTAGCTTTCTAGAATGGCAAAGAATATATGATTTCAATTTTTTTAGAATTAGTTATAATTTTCCAAAATTTGTGACAGAAAAGGGAGAATTTTGGCCAAAAATGCATTCATGAATTTTATGCTTCCCTTTGCCATCCACGAGTTGTAGGCCACTTTTGGTGACGGAAGTGAGTTGTATCTATGTAATTAAATATAAGAATGTGATGTATGAATTCACATAGTACACGAGATACTGAATGAAAATTTTATATGCGACGCAACGCTAAGAAATTTATTATTTTGATGCCATTTTTCTTGTTCTTCATGAATTGCATAACATGAGACATGGAAGTAGCATAGAATGAGTTAGGAAATTATGGTGTTACACTCCACACTCAAGTTACATACTGAGTTAGCTAGACCCAATATCATGTAACCATCGTTGCAAGCAAACTATAGCATTAATCACTAATACACAGGTGCATCATGACCGAGCTTAATCCACTATCGCCAGTATATTATGAGTTTTCCAACAATCTAAAGTACCCTCCTACTACCATGCTATATCTCTTTTTACTTCAAATGACACTCAGGGAGAGGGAACTCTTCCTCTAATTTTTCATGTCATTTACTGCACTAGCCTGAGGTCATTCATATTGTCCAGTTACCTTTATTTAGGGCATTTCATCATGTTTCATTGACATTTGTACCAAGGACAATGGTATTTGCTAGTACACTCATTCATATTATCTATTTATTTATTTTTAATTTATTATGTTTGGTTCTAACGTCATCACACACTTTCTCTATACTCAAGAGCATGTTTATTCCTCCTAGGTTCACTTTTACTTACCCACTTTCTATAAAGTGGGGGAGAGTCTACTTCCTCTCATTCTTTTGCTTTATCCTTAACTAAACCATTCCCCTTTAGGGAATTGTTCCCTGTGAACCCTAGAGTTTGCTCTCTGTAAAGCTCATAGCTTACCTTACTACTTTACATAGTTCTAGAGCTCACCTTCTTAAGTGGTTTTTAATTCTCCTTAGCTTCCCTGGAGGCACTTGAGGTATTAACTGCTTACCTAATCTCTTCTCTCTTTTTTCTTTCATTCATAATTTACTACTTATAGGGTTATACTAACCCGATTTAGGTCATATATTTTCTCAATGTCTTGAATCTACTTTATCAGAAATTTTATGCTCCACTTAGTACTCTACTACTCGTGAGCTTTCACATTACACGAGTCTCATGCTTGGGAAGCTCATATGATAAAGTACTAAACTCTTACCTGACTATCTTTACTATACTTACTCTATTAACTCTCCTTTAGTCACTATTAATGTGAGCGTATCTTTTGCTAAGTGCTTATTTCTTAACTTTTCCTCACCTTTCCCTCTTGGAAAGTTACTGACCACTAGTTGAGTGGTCCTTTATCTCATTATGTCTCATTTTCATTCTAGGTATCATCCTTGAGGTATACCCTCCTCATAAACTCACTACATTCTTGATGCTATCAACACTAGATCACATCAATTTAATGGCTACGAGGACATCTTGTCACCAAGATCCAGGATCTTATCGACAAGGTCTTGCATTTTGTAATGTAAATTTCGAGATCTTGTCAATAAGGTTTTCTTGCTACTGAGTACAAGATCTTTTAACGGTGAACAACAACATATACTATGTGGGGGTATGACACTTGTTCTTTCACACAGATGTATCCTTCCTTTACATAGATACCCGTAGCATGCTTTAGATATCTGATGCTCATGGTGAGAGTCCGTCATTCATTAGCATATAGAATAGTATCTTAGGTTGGAGTCAACACCTTGTAGGAGGATCTCAACAACCTTACCACTATAGTGTCTAATCGATTAACTCTGGGTACTACTCAATTTCAAACATGCTCGATTTCATTCATAAGTTAGGCTAGTCTCTTTCTTAGACCCATGTACTAGGCCCACTACTCATCTATGGCTTAATAATTTTTGGCATCTGCCAGTGGGTCATTTATCTCTCAATCTTGCTTACATTAAGGGTTCTACTTTGTGCCTTGTCCAACCCTTTAACAGGTCATTTGTCATATTAATTTGAATATGACCAACAAGGCCTTCCATATGGCAATACACTCCATCATCACTAGTGCTTCCAATCTAGCTACATGATTTGAGCCTTAATTGCCTTTATGTTTAGCCCCTCAATAAAGCTAAAGAGTTCTATCCCTTGAATTATTCATGTGTAGCCAACTGGTACATCTAGGCTGTCAGGCTCGGTGGAGTGTTGCCTATAGGCTCTAGCTTCTGGCTCGAGGAAATTGCTTTCTGGGCTTTTTACATCATCATAATATCTAGGTGTCGTGGCTAGGGGGATAACTCCTTCAACCCTTACTCTGTGCTTGTGCAGTAATAGCTTTACTGTATACTGTACTGCCTCACTGCTTGCCCCTGCATCAGGTAGGACATCCCCGAATGGTCTGAGTGTGGTACTCAGGGAAGCTAGGTCTCTTATAACCTCTCTAGGCAAGCCTCTCTAGCAACTACACAATCATCTTTTGCAGTTAATATACAAAACTTGCCATCGATCTTGGTGAGCTACTATAACTTGTAAAGCTCTAGCCGTTGGATCACTTGACATTGCTCTTGTAACTCTAGAGGCCAACCTTACCTGATGTTCCCCACCTACTCCAAGTGTAACACCCCAAAATTAATTAAGGTATTAACCATGGATTTGGGTTAATTAAGAATAATTAAAATAGAATGATTGGGTAAGTTAAGTGAATGGAAATTTTAGAGAGATAAATTATTAATATAAGTTTGAGATTTAATTGAGTTAGAAACCCCATCTAGGCCTAAATTATCTAGGCCTAAATTAAATTAAGTATGCCAAGGTTAGGAACTAATGGAGGGCCCAATCTGATTTATTGAATTAAAGACCCAAGATCCAACTTCTATAAGCTCTTATAAATGGCCCAATAAACCTTGTGCAGACCTAAAACAATGAAGTTCTTCAAACTTAGTCTGGCCCAATTAAATTTTGTAGCCCAACACATTAAAGCTGATCCATTAAGGCTTAAATCAGAACCCACTTGCAATTGGACCATTGGGTCAGCCTAAACCCATCCAAAACCTTAAACATATTCAGCCTTTCCCCTCCCTTATGCAGAAACACAAAACACACAACTCATTTTTGGAGGTTTAAAGGGAGGCTAGGGTTTGGGGCAAGAAATCGACCATTTTCCACTTTTAGAGCAAGATTCAGCCAAGGTAATAGTTGTATAACTTAATCCATTTCTCTTTCTCTTCATTTTGGCCCTAATAGTTTTTCATTTAGAGTATTTTCACTATACCCAAAATCTGAAATATGGTTGTTTGGGATTTTCTTGGTGAAATTTCGTAGGTTGAGGCTAAGGGTGTTATTAGGTAAGTATAAACTCTCCATTTTGATGCATTTCCTATTGGTTTAAGACCCCCATAGTAGACTTATAGTATGAGCCTTAATTTTGTACGAATTTCCCTGTGATTTGGAGTGATATATTGATGTTTCTGGTCTAGGGAAGGCAAAATCCAAAATTTGAGGCTCTTGGTGATTGGGTGGGTATCCCTTAGGTAATTATTAGTAACTTAATTCTTTGGGCATTGGAATATTACCACAAATGATGAATGAGATAGTGATGGATTGATAAAAATGATCATTTTCTGATATTGTGATTTTAGGACGATTTTGGTATTGATGTAGCTTCCCAACTTGTCTACAAGTGAGGTAATCGGGACTGTATTAATTCCATGCATATATCTACTTTAATTTCATATTTATTGTACATGAATAATTTAAAATGCTAAATGAATTGGTTGGCTATCTATTGTATTGTATTTGGACCTTGTGAGTCCATGGTGTGGTAACCACCTGTGCATGTGCTTCGATCGAGCACCGGGTTATGCTCAAACCCCAGATACATTGAGTCCTGGTTGTGCTCATTAGAGAGTGGGTGCCGTGGATGGGCCTCTCTCGGTGTTATTGGCCTTTAACATATGAAATTATGATTGCTAGTATGGGATGGTAATCATAGTAGCCTAACCATTTCCTTTGCTGATATGGTTGATATAATTCTGATGTTAATTTTGATTCATGCATATATGTTAATTAAGTTGGATATTATGAATGGAGATTTTCTTGGTTACTGAGATTCACATCTCACCCTATTTCATGGGATTATACTTTCAGGTGAAGGCTCTTCGGGTAAGGATAATGGGAAACAAGTGGATGAAAATCCATGAGTTCCAACCATGTGGGGAGAAGGCCACACTTAGACTGATTTATCTAGAATAGATGTTAAATTTTGTATTCCTTTTTGTATAGCATCATTATGTAATCATGTTGCCAAGTGTAGGCTCTTATATTTTGATTGCTTAGAATGTATTTATTGAGGAGTTAGGCCTCATCTTAGCTTGGTATTGGATGTATGAACCTATAACACCTGATGTATAAATTTTACTGAATTTATGGTATGGTATACTATTAGAAATATAATTATATGATGCATTAGATGTTGATATGAACCATTGATGTATGAAATCTCTAACAGAATGTGTATCGAATGTTAATTGTTGATAGTGTATGAATTCTTGTTGTCATTAATCCATGACATTGCTTATATGTGGTAGTTGGATGAGTAGGAATTAGTACTTATTTTTGAATTGGTAATAGTAGAATAGTTAGGTAAATAAGGTAAATAAATACCATTAGAGTCATATAAAATAAGGGAAAGTGGTCCTAGGGTGTTCTTAAGAAGAGAATTAGAGTGCATAGGAAGAATATTGGGAGATGTAGTTACAAGAAGGAGTCACGCCACGGCCAGGAAGGCCTTACTACGGCCTGGAGAGTGATAGTGGCGTGGAATGCCGCGGGTCAATGTAAAAAAAATGCCCAGAAGGGTGGCAGAGAGAAACCTCACAGCGACGCAACAGGTCTGCCCACGGCGCTAAACGAGGAAACTAGGTAAGGAGTGTCTAGTAATGATCCTCGTCGCGGTCCAAGAGTTTTCCACCAAGGCAAGAATCGTGGGAATTTGAACAGTAGTCCCAGGAGGCATTTTCGCCGTGACGCCACTGGGCTGGCCGTGGCAATGGTCCAACTAGCCATAGCGAAATTCGCGTAAATTGCCTAATGATTCTTGAGAGTAACTTAGCCGTGGCGCGGAAGGTCGAGGCCACTGAGCAAAGTGAAAAATGTAGTTTTTGAGCTCCAAAACCTAACTTAGCTCAGCATGAGGGTTTTAAGTTAAGGCGCAGGTCCCTAAACTCCTACCTTTAGCCTAGAAATTCTAGTTTCTTCAATGGTAATGCTAGGAAATGATATAGGAACACTTGTGGGAGGTTTTTGAGTGTTGAAACTGATGGATGGATGAATCACAAACCCTTCATGATAGTATAATTTCTTTTATGCATTCTTTCAACAGTATACCATATTAGCTAACACTTATTTTAGAAAGCATGAGGAACATCTTATCACGTACAAAAGTGGAAGGGTATATTCTCAAATTGATTTTTTTCTTATAAGGAAATCAAATAGAAAACTTTGCATGGATTGCAAAGTTATACCTGGAGAGAGTTTAACTACTCAACATAGAGTTTTGGTTATAGATGTACGAGTTAGGAGGAGAGTAAAAAGCAAAGGCAAAAATAGGGTATTAAGGACTAAGTGGTGGCAACTAAAGGGAGATAAAGAAAAGAATGTGCAGAGACAGATTGTGGAGGAAGGACCTTGGGAAATACAAGGAAGTGCTAACGATATGTGAAATGGAATGGCTAAAGAGATTAAGAAAGTGGCAAAGGAAATATTAGGTGAATCAAAAGGTTTTGGACCTAGAGATAAAGAATCCTAGTGGTGGGATGCAAGTGTGTAAGATAAGGCTAAAGTGAAGAGGGAGTGTTATAAAGTGTGGTCATTATGTAAGAGTAATGAAAATTATGAGAAATATAAAGTAGCTAAGAAAGACACTAAGAAGGCAGTGAGAGAAGCGAGAACGAGGGCATTCGATGGGTTATACCAATCTTTAGGTACTAAAGTTAGAGAAAGAAATATTTACAAGTTAGCTAAAAATAGGGAAAGAAAGACAAGAGACGTGGACCAAGTAAAATGCATTAAGGATGAAGAAGGGAAAGTCTTGGTCACGGAACGAGATATCAGAGAGCGGTGGAAGAGTTATTTTCATAGGATTTTTAATGAAGGCCATGAGATTTCATTGCAATCAAATAGATTAGACACTAGAGAAGAGGATCAAAATTATACCTTTTATCGTAGGATTTGTGAGACAGAGGTAAAAAAAGCATTAAAGCGAATGGAAAGTGGCAGAGTAGTTGGACCAGATAATATACCTATTGAAGTATGGAAGGGTTTAGGAGTGAAAGATATAAGTTAGCTTACAAAGTTATTTAATGAAATTATGAGATCTAAGAAAATGCCAGATGAGTGGAGGAGAAGTTCTTTAATTCCTATTTATAAGAGTAAAGGGGACATTCAAAATTGTGTAAATTATAAAGGAATTAAGCTCATGAGCCACACTATGAAATTATGGGAAAGAGTAATTGAGCGACGATTAAGGAAAGAGACCCAAGTTACGGAGAATCAATTTGGTTTTATGCCAAGAAGGTCAACTATGGAAGCAATATATTTGTTGCGAAGATTAATGGAGCGATATCGAGAGAATCAAAGAGATTTACACATGGTGTTTATCGATTTGGAAAAAGCATATGATAGAGTACCAAGAGAGGTTCTATAGAAGGCTCTGGAGAAAAAAGGAGTTTGTATAGCTTATATTCGAGCAATACAAGATATGTATGATGAGGCTACAACTAGAGTAGTAACAAAAGGTGGACTTACAGAAGATTTTTTGATAACTATTGGTCTACATCAAGGGTCAACTCTGAGCCTTATCTTTTTACTCTAGTATTGGATGTGCTTACTGAACATATCCAGTAGCTGGTGCCACGATGTATGCTTTTTGTAGACGATATTGTCTTAGTTAGAGAATCGAGAGTGGAAATGAATGAGAAGTTGGAGAGGTGGAGATTAGCTTTGGAAACTCATGGATTTCGTTTAAGTAGAAGTAAAACGGAGTATATGGAGTGTAAGTTTAGTAAGAGACATACCACTTCTAGCGCAGAAGTAAAAATTAGAGAACATATTATACCATAAGTTACACGATTTAAATATCTTGGATCTGTCATACAACATAATGGGGAAATAGAAGAAGACGTAACACAAGGATTCAAGCGAGGTGGATGAAGTGGAGGAGTGCTTCAAGTGTTATTTATGATAGAAAAGTACCACTCAAACTTAAGGGTAAATTCTATCGTACAGTTATAAGACCTGCAATATTATATGGAATTGAGTGTTGGGTAATAAAAAGTCAACAAGAGAATAAGTTCAATGTTGCAGAGATGAGAATGTTGCGTTGGATGAGTGGACACACTAGACGAGATCGAATTAGAAATGAATACATTAGAGAGAAGGTGGAAGTTGCACCTATTGTGGAAAAGATTGTAGAATCAAGACTTAAATGGTTCAGTCATGTCGGGAGGAGACCTATAGAAGTCCCAGTTAGGAGAGTAGATGAAATGGAGAATAGTCCAATAATTAGAGGTAGAGGAAGACTAAGAAAAACTATAGGAGAAATTATTAAAAGAGATTTAGATTTAGATAGTTTGTCTAAAAATAAGATTTACGATAGGTGTTTATGGCGTCAATTGATCCATGTAGCTGACCCCACTTAGTGGGAAAAGGCTTTGTTGTTGTTGTTGTATTCTCACGTTTGTGGTTGTTTAGTGATGACCCTAACATCAAGGTTCAAATTTCCCTATATTTTCATAATGTAATAAATGGTAACGACTCCAAACCTTGACCATTAATTATTAATCGTGTATTTAGCCATAATTACCATGATTAGAAGATAGGGTTGCCACACCAAGACCATTCCACACCTCACTTATCAGAAACATAACCATAAGCCACCTTCACATGCCCAAAATACCTCATACAAGGCTTTACACAACTATACAAGCCTTTACATAACCTTATTGCTACATCCTTAAGCTATATACAACCTTTGGAAGCCTGAAACTTTGTTCTGATACCAATAAATTGTAACACCACATTTAACTAGGCTATTTCATTTCATTCTAACTTCATTACCTTGGCCAAGCATCATTTCCCAAGAAAAAACCATTAAAATATTCAATTATTTTGCATTATGTCATGGATAAATTTTCATTTCATGTCTTGTGGATGATATAAACTCATATATCTCATTCTTCTATTTAAATACACACACACAACTAAAAATCATCTCAAAATGTGGCCAAAAGCTCGAGCTCAAGAACCATATACATAAAAATTACATGTGCAGCCTTGGATTCATGGGTCAGATTTCTATCATCAACTTTGAAAAATTATAACTAATTCTAGAAAAACTGAAATCATGCACACTATAACATTCTGGAAAGTTACAGATGTTTACGTTATGGTAAAAATAAGTTCAGACCAGAATAAGAACGTCTAACTATTGGAAATCAATGGAACAATGCTTAAACTCATCTGGCACTACTAGTACTGTTATAGAAATTCAAAAATTCATATCTCCCTACTCAGACATTCAATTGGGCAATATTAGTGGCCATAAAAGGCTTATCATGTGTAGTTTATGCTTATAAAATTTTATAAGCATTAGACACCATTTGGTGCTCAAATGACATAGGAGAAAAAATCGGCTATATAAACAGTAACCATACCAGAACAGCTGAAATTTGGCAACTTTGAAAATTCACAATTCATTCCACAGAACTCCAAATAATCTTGTCTTTAACTTCCTAAAAAGATTTGTTCATTTGGTCAGATTGTGCCATAGGGTTGCAAAATGGCTCTTTTATACTTCTTAAATGGTCATAAATGGGTCATTTTCGCTTTCAAGGCTTTCATGGCCACTTGAGTATGTGGGAAGGCACCAAAATGGTTTATTAGACATGTCTCAAAGGTGCAAAAACCCATATTTCATAAACTCACTCTCTCATCCCAAGACATACACAAGAATCCATAGGCTTATCCTTGGCATTCAATGTCAAAATCATGTAATATCATTCATATAGCTCTAGTTCTTATACATATACAATATATCCATATATTTACAAGTATTCATGAGCTCATACATCATATACAACATTGAATTACATTATATGCCATTCATATGGCTACAAAATGTACAATTTACACAATTCTATATCAATCTACTTCCTTTATGCTTGGTGGCTCCCATTCCTTGCCTCACTTGCTCAACCTAGACATGTTAGGCAAATAGGGAGGAAGGGATAAGATTCTAGGAATTCCAATAGCTTTTCTCGCTTTTAACCATACATAAAGAATGCAAATCCAAGTCTAAAAATGCATGCATGGATATCATGGAGTACATAATCACACATGGAATATTTCTTGCACTCAAGAAGTCATATGAAGCATACATAGGTTTGCCAATAAGATGGTTTAGCCTCACCTACTTCTCTTGAAAGATTTTGGACTTGCCTCATCCATTTTCTTAAGGGACTTTTGACTAAGCCTTACTCTTTAGAGACTTTTGTCTTTGTCTTACCCATTCTTAGGGACTTTTGGCTCATCCTCATCCTAACTAAGGAACTTTTGGCTTTACCACACTCAAGCAAACCAAAACATGTTCATAAAGTATCATTCAAGTACATAACAAATCATCATGGTACCATTGCATATAGATACATGTTAAAATATCTTTCATGGCTTAAAACATACATATACACATTCAAAGACAAGATAAACATCCATTCATGCATAAGAGAAAGAAGAGAGAGCTACCTTGGTGCACAACAGCACACTTTTCTCCTTGAATTTGGTTCCTCTCCCTCGACCACACACTCACAGGGATGTAAGACTTGGTTCCTTTGGCCTAGACACATAATATGGAAGTCAATTATACTTGTGGAACAATTTCTAAGGCCACATATTCATTTTAAAAGCTAGATTGTTCCTATGGCTCATTTATGGTTCCATAATGCACCTAATGAAGAAACACCCATAATCCATGATCTTGGCTCCATTCTTTCCATCCATTTATGGTTCTTACTCCATTTAAGTCTCTTGGAGCTATCACACAATTAATTTAAGGAGCCTAACTATATGTTGCTTCTTTAAGTCATAATATGAAACCTATGATACCATCTCACTTCCTAAGCTTCCTAAAATTTTTCCAAGGTTTTCTTTCATCCTCTCCCATCATATATGATACAAAACAAAGTTTGAAAGAAATTAAAACATTCCGTTGATGCTCCTTCCATGCTAGGCCGAGGCTATGCTTCTTAAGGACACCAAAGGAGTTGTTTTAATTTCTTTGATGGGAGAAGCATGTGGGAGGCTCTCTTGGTGTCTTGGGAACTCACACAAACTCTTAAACACCTTAAATTATGGCTAGAAAGCTTCCTACAAACCAAGGTGCAAGTAAATCCCTAGGCTAGACATCTTGTAAATCAATGGTTCTTTCTTGGATTTCTTTGCATGTTCTTGTTTCCCACACTCTAAATCCTAGGATTTATCCTTGGTTTGGTTCAAAAATAACTTCCTCTTGGCTATCCATATGGTGGTCGAACCATACGTAAAGGGAGCAAGGAAGAAGAGGTATGAAAAATAATGGATTTACCTTGAATTCAAGCTTTTCTCAAGAGATTTCCCCTTTGCCTTAGTCCTCCTCTTGGAATTTGAACTCCTCCCCTCTGGTTTAGGTTCAAAACAAAACCAAATCATGCACCAAAACCATGGAAAGAAAGAGGAGAAGAAGGAGAACAAGTTCAATGAAGGAAGGAACAAGAAATTCCTTGATTTTCCATACCTTTTCTTAGGCTTTTCTCCTCCTTTGAAGCTCCCTATTGTTTGCCACATTTTGTAGAACTTCTCCCTGGTCTTGAACAGAATTTAGGTCAGGCCACCTATATATAACTAGGGACTCTTAAGGAGCTTTTTAAAATGCCAATTTTGTCCTTCACTTTTGGATTTTTGTTTTAGGCTCTTTTCAACTCCTTTTCAAGAATCGTCTCTTCCATCATAAAATTTTGGTTCTTTAAGCTCTAAATATCCTTTGGAATCACTCAAATTAGGTCTAAAATCTTTCTGAACAAAATAGTCAAAGTTCAAGTTCACTAACGTTTTAACTTGTACACCATGGGGTTTTAACTATTCCGGGGGTTCTTATAGTTTAGGGCCTTTGAGAATCTCAAGAAACTCATTTTTCCCATTTAAAAATCACTCTTATGAATTTTCCAAAAAGTGCCCAAAATTATGAAAATGCCATTATGTTCCATTGCATTTTCATTAAATTCTGTCTGGTTTTTCTGACTTCGGTTTTAAGGCACCTCTGACCTTAGCTTATCATTATTTGAAGTCTTAAAGATTATTCTAATTTTATTAGACCTCTAATCATTTTATTTGGAGGACTTCCCTTTGTATCTGGTGAATTATGTATGTTTACAGAGAAACTGGGCATTACGTTTCTCACATTTACAGAGGTACCGGATGTTACACCCCTCACATCATCATCCTACATAATATAATCTCTTTCTTAGTTAGTCTCGTCAGTTTTTAGGCTATCTAGGAAAAGCCCTATATGAACCTCTTATAGTGTCCTGCCTAACCTAGAAAACTTTAACCTCAGTGATGGTTTAAGCTTGTTCCACTGTAACACAGTCTCATCTTTGTGGGAATTAACTATAACCCCCTGCTTATGACATAATATGATTTAAGAACCTCACTTTGGTTAGGCAAAACTCATATTAAGTTTGGTGTACCATTTCATATTTCTTAGGGTCTAAAGGACTACCTTTAGATACCTTTCATATCCTTCAACTGCCCTAAAGTATACCAGAATATCATCAATAAGGACCACCATAAAAATTTCTTTAAATGTAGTCTGAATACCCTATTCTTATTGTCCATAAAATAGTTAAGGTATTAATCAAACCAAATGACATAACCAGGAACTCATAATGCTTATATCAAGTTTTGAGGTCCATTTTTAGAATGTATTTAGCTCTAATCCTCAATTAATGATGCTTGGATATAAGATCTATCTTAAAAAATACTGATACCCCTCACTAACTGGTTCAAAGATCACCAATTCTAAAGAGAATATATATTTTTAATGGTAACCTTGCTAAATTCTTTATACTTTATACACAATCTAAGGTCACCATTTCCCCAGGTGACACACTAGGGTATATGAACCCTTTCTTTAACTGTTTTATCAATTTACTTTTTAGCTTTGCAAGCTCAGTGGGAGCCAACTTGTAGGGAACTTTAACTACTAGTCTAGACCCAGGCATGATATCATTAAGGAACTCTATCTCTTTCTTTCATGAGGTAGGTCACAAAAATTAAAATCCTTAGGGGAAAACCTCCAAGAATTCCCTGACTATTGGGATCTCTTCCATTCCTCTTCCTGTCTTTGCTCATATAGAAATAAAAACTAGAAGCCTTGTACATTCATGCTCTAAATATCTCTCAGCCTAGACGGTGAACAGGAAAAACAATTTAGCCCAATATCTATTCCACACTAGGTATGATTTTATATTTAGGTAAGATGTCATACCATGTTAAGATAGCTCAAATTCTATATCATATTGTGCTTATAACATCATTTTACACATATTCAACACTCTTTAATAGTGGAAAATACTGACATTATAAGTCAAAGTATTTTATTTCTGCTTAAATTCATTATTTCAATTTACCAATATCATCTTCCATCCATAATATACTTGCTCAACTAGAGATACCACAAAAATAAGCAAGGAATTTGGGTTTGAGGTCAAGCATCAACAAACTAACACAATTACATCATTCTTTGCAATTACATAATTCTGTCAAAATTTCAAAAATTCCTAGCAAGAGCTAGAGAGCTTTAAATCATGCAAATTAGCACTTTATGGAAAGCTTAGGACATGTACTAGCTATAGTAAAAATTTCAGATCAAAACAAATTTGTTTAGGCCACAAAAATCTAATAGAATAGTATTACTATTAGATTTTTGTGCATGTACAGGCCTAAAATTTTGGAAATGCATATCTTAAGCCACACAACTCTAAATTGAGTGGTTTATAATGCCAACTATAAGCATGTACAATGTCGTGAGCATTGGAGTTCATTTGACTCCTCAAATATATAGAAAACCAGAACTGACCAAATGAATAGTGATAGGACATTTCTGCATATAATAGCCAACTTTGAAAAATCATAAGAAATTATACAGAGTGTAATATCTGATTCTTCGAAAATGTGAGATTATGTCATGCAACCATTAAAATGTATGTTGAGCATGAAGTATGGCAGCGGACCAAGTTAATTTATGGGCTGAAATAAGATTTTATCACCGGGGTCAAAGATCTTGTCGACAAGATCCTGTAGTCTGTAGTGTAATTTCCAAGACCTTGTCGACAAGGTTTTCACCAGCAAGTACAAGGTTTTTGCCAGCAAGTACAAGGTTTTGTGTTAAAACTTGTGTGACCTAGAATTGAGTATGGAAGGCTTTTTAAACCAAAGTTTTGAGTTCCCCAGGGTTCTCAGAGGCCCTGAAAACCATAGAAAGCCCCGGGACAGTTAAATCCCCTCCGGTGGATGTTTTCCAACATCAGTGTGCCTAAACCTTGACGGGTCTATTCGAAAAGGTTTTAGCTCCGATTTGAGTGATTCCAAAGCCATTTTTCTTAATTGGGAACCTAAATTTTATAATGGAAAAGACGGTTCTCAAAAAGGAGCTAAAACGAGGGAGAAACGAAAATGCAAAGTATGTAGGGTGAAATTGGAATTTTTGAAAAAGTCACTTTTCCCTACCTATATATATGTGGTGCCTCACATTTGCTCTAATTTAACTTTGGAAAATTTAGCCCCAAACCAGAAGTAAAACCCTAAGGGAGAGGCGCCCAAGAGAGGAAGAAGAAGGAGGAAGAAAGCCAAGCTTAGGGTATGCTTTCATGATGTTTTTTCTTGCTTTTCTTCATCTCCACCACCTCTCCTTCATACTCCTTTCTTTCCTTGGATTAAAGTGATGTCTATAAATCTGATTCAAGGGAGATATTCAAGGGAAAGTTCGGATTTGAAGAGAGGAGCTTGGAGAAATCAAGATTCAAGCCAAACTAAGCAAGAAAACAAGGTAAAAATGCATCCTATGGTTGATACCTTCCATGGCCTTTCTTCTCCATTTCGCCCCATATGTGTTCTGCCCTAGGGAGTTAAATTTCAAGCCCAACCAAGCATGATTCTTAGGTATTTGATGGAGAGGAATAAGAATATGCAAAGAAAACCAAGAAATAGACATTAGAAATCAAGATGCAAAATCTAGGGTTTTAAGTGCACCTTCCAATTTCTGAAACTGTATGATGATTCTTAGGTCTAAGTAAGAGTTTAAATGAGTTCTTGAGACACCTAAGATGCTCCCCATAAGCTTCTTCCTTCAAGAAAACCAAGAGAACTCCAAGAAGCTCAAAGGAAGCCTATGTCTCGGCCTAGGCTTGTTTGTCTAGGTTCCATAATATGACCTAAAGAAGCAACATGGTGCTAGGCCTTTTGTCTCAATGATGTGATGACTCCAAGAGGCTTAAAAGGGGTCAAGAATCATATTTGATAAGAAAGAATGAGGCCTAGAAATCATTTGAGGGGTGTTACTTCATTAAGTGTAATTATGGACCATAATGAAGTCTATAGAGTAATCTAGTGGTTCATCAAGTTGTATGACCTTAGAGTTTGTTTCATGAACCTAATTGGCTTCCATAAATTGTATCTAGGCCAAGAGAAACCATCTCCACCAATTTATGGGTGTGTGGCCGAAAGAGGAGGCTTGAATCCAAAGGACAAAGTGTGTGATTGTGTGCAAGGTAGCTCTCTCCACCTTCTCTCATGCATGAATGTGTGTCTAGCTTGTTTTGGAATGTGTGTATGTGTATTTTCAAGCTTTGGAAAGTATGCTAGCATGCCTTTACATATCATGATCCTTGATGCCATGTTATGTTTTAAATGAATCCATGATGTTTGTATGAGTTTGCTTGAGTGTGGAGAGGCCAAGAACTCTTTCCTTGGGTGAGGATGAGCCAAGAACCCTCGAGTTTGGTTGAGACAAAGCAAAGAGTCTCCCAAAAGCAAAGTGGGCTCCCAAGAGTATGGTTGAGTCCAAAATGCTCAAGAATGGGTGAGGCAAGTCCATAATCCATGAGGAGAAGTGTGAGGTCAATCCAAACACTTGGTGAGCTCTTGAATGATTTGTATGAGTTATTTACATGCCAAGTTTGCTCATAAAATGTCCATGGCTTTTATTTCCTCCATGCATGCATTTGTAAAGCTTGCTTTGCACATATTATGTGTGATTGAATGGGAGATGAGCTATTGAGATTCTTTGAATCTCATCCCCTCCTCTCCAATGATCTAACATGCTAGGTGGACCAAGCACTTACGGTGAAGGGAGCCAACAACCAAAAGAGCAAGGAGTGACAAGCTTATGTAGTATTTTGCCTATTTTGGAACCATAATAATGGTTCCTAATGTATATGATGTTGTATATGTACCATGAACCTTGAGACATGTGTAAATATACTATTATGTGATGTTTAGATGTATGAAAATGATATATGACCTATAGCACTTATTTTGAGTATGTAAGGCCAAAGTGTGCAATATGGAACTTTGATGAATGTATGCATAAGTGTGGGTTGAATGGCCAAAATGAGAAGCATGAGGTTGGGACCATTTGAGCAGCTTACACAAGTCTCAAATGTTCTTTTAGACTTGCCCAAAAGGTGCCACAACCAAGGGAAGGCCATTTGGCAAATTTGGTACCTCATATGGAGCCAAATTTGACCATAATGGAACCCTATGTCACTTTTTGGCCAAATGAGTTAGTCTTGAACTGAGATTTGGCATGAAATTAGGTCTCATTAAGAGATTTTTGAGAAGCTAAAGATCAAAATTTTTGGAGACCTAGAGAATATTTGAGGAATTTTCAAAGTTGGGATTTTTCATAGATTCTGGTATGGGTACTATTCATACTGGCAGTTTTGAATTCTATGTCATCCGATGGCCAAATGGTGTCCAATGCTCATGAAATTTTACATGAATATACCAGAGGTCATAAGCTTTCTGTGGCCACTGAGATCACCTCATTTGGAGGTCTGAGCAGTGAGTTATGCATGTTTGAAGTTAACTATCAGCATTAATAGCGCCCCATGAGTTCGGTTACTGTTCCATAGGGTCTAGCTAACTAAACGTATCTGTTTTATTCTGGAATTATTTTTACTATCAAGTTAACATGTGTAGCTTTCCAGAATGACCGAATTTGTGTGATTTCAATTTTTATAGAATTAGTTATGAATTTCAGAAATTTGTATCAGTAAACCGAACAACAGCCCAGGCAGCCAGCGACTCTATAGATTTTTGGATGTCAAACGTCCTATGTGATGAATTTTATGACCTGGGCATAATTTTAGTGTAAATTAGACATCCTAAGGTTTCCAGAATGACCAAGATTACATGTTTTTGATTTTTATAAATTTAGTTATGAATTTTCAAAATTTGTAACAGAAAAGAGGAAATTCTAGCCAAAAATACAAACATGGATTTTATGTGCTCCTTTGCTTTCCACGAGTTGTAGGCCAAATTTGATGATGGAAATGAGTTATATTCATTTGTTTAAGTATGAGAACATGATAGATGCTTTCATATGGCCTACGGGACTCCGAAAGAGAAATTTTACCTATAGAGAAATGCACTTTTATTCATAACTCCCTATGCCACTATATTGTTTCCATAGAATAAACATAAGATGAGGCATGGGAATTGTATGAATTGAGTCCTAGAAGTATGGTGTTACACAGAGTTCCAAAAATTGTGTTATTTCACTCTATAAAAAGCTCTAGATAAGATCTAAATGCTTGCCTAATTTCATGCTAAAATTCGTTCATTTGGTCTAGTTTTGGTTTAGGGGCAAATTATGGCTCAATTTAGTATTAAAGTGGCATCAAATGATCCAAAATGACTTCTTACATAAATGGTGATCATTTGAGCACGTCCAAAACCTAAAATACAACATGTATAACCATCTCATCTATTCTAAATCATCATGAAACTCGAAATCACTTCCTCACTTAGCTTTGCATACACACTTTCCATGCATACCAAAAATTCATATTCTTGCATATATGGTTCCAAATATGATACATACATCATAATCTCATACATTTACACATGTGAGAAGGTTTATATTACAGGAATAACATATACAACCATACTTTGGCATTAAATTACATAAAATTTTATTCTATTATCAAAGTAACATGGTTTAAACTTCTTGGCCTCCATTCTTTGCTCCTTGGGAACTTCCTAGACAAGGTTAAACATAAAAAGGGAGAGAGTGAGATTTAAAAAATCCCAATATCTCATTCACCCTTTCAAGCATACATATATGGCATGTTATCATGTCAAAGAAAGCAAGTATGCAACATTGGCAACCAATCATTAAACATAAACGTATTTATGAAATTAATGAATCCATGAAAGTCAAAATCAAGCTCTAGAGACTGTTAGTCTAACCTCACCCACTTGTGTGGGACTTTTGGATTAGCCTCACCCATTTTAGGAATTTTTGACTTAGCCTCACTCAATCCATAAGACTTTGGCCTTGTCTCACCTTTACTTACAGACTTTTGGCTTCACCTCATCTAATTCAAGGGACTTTTGGTACAACCTTATCCATCAAGAGCTAATCACATTCCAAATACATTTATGAAATATAATGATACCATATCATCAAACCAATAGCAATAGGCATGTTTCATCATTCAAACACACATACAAGCAATCAATTACAATCAAATAACCAAGATAAGTATACAAGAATGGATGAAGAGCTATCTTGAATCAAGAAGCACAAGTTTTCTTCCTTGTTTTCTAACTTCTCTTGTTGGGCCTCATACAAACATTGGGGAGAAGCTTGATTTGCTTGGCCTATACACATCAAACAAGACAAACACATCAATGGAACCATCTCTAGCCTCACATAAACTCTACACAAGCCAATTCTAGCTTATGGCATTCATATGGTTTCATATTATAGTATAATGAAGCAACTCATACAATTCATTATCTTGGTGTAACACCATATTTATTTAGCCTTTCTTATTCATATCTTAGCTTCCTTCCCTTGAATAAACAAGCCTAAAAGGAAAAATGCAATTAAAATAATGGAATATTTTGTGTTACGTAGTACTTAAATTTTTCGTTTCACATTTCATGGACCATATTAACTCACTCACATCGTCCTTCAATTAAAATACATTCATACAACTCAAAACCATCACCAAATGTTCCATAAAGAGCATACATACACAAAATCATCAAATCAGTCTCGGGTTTTACTACCAAATTTTTGGTGCCAATTTTGGAAAATCATAATTAATTCTAAAAAAATTGAAATCAGGTACACTATACCATTCTGGAAAGCTATAGATGTTAACATTAGGTTAAAAATAAGTCCAGACTAAAATAGAAATGTTTAGCCATTAAAAATTGATGGAACAGTACCAAAGGTACTACTGCATTACTGGTATTAATTCTAAATTTCAAAAATTCATATCTCTCTATACTCAAACCTTTAAATAAGGTGATCTTGGTGGTGATGGAAAGCTTATTATGTCTAGTTTGTGCCTTTAAAATTTTATGATCATTAGATACCATTTGGCCCTCAAATGACACAGGAAAAGAAATTGACCATATAAATAGTAACCATATCAGTTTAGTAGCTTTTTTGCAACTTTGCAAATTTATAATTAATTCTCTAGAGCTCTAAATAATCTGGTTTTTAGCTTCTCAAAAAGCTCTAGATGTGATCTATATGCATGCCAAATTTCAGAGAGAATTTCATCCATTTGGTCACTTTGTGCTGTTACAAAATGGCACTTTTATGCCACCTTAAGGGTCCAAAATGATTCAATTTACCTTCTAGCTTTTCTAGGGCCACTTGAACACTTGGGAAAGCATAAAAATAGTCTACTAAACATGTCTTAAGGGGTCTAAAATCCTAAACCTCGCAAACTTGCTCTTCCACTTGATAATATACACAAGGAACATACATGCATCATCTTGCATTTCTATGTCAAAAACATATACTATCATTCATATGGATCCAATTCTCATACATACATCATATATCAATATAATTACAAATGATCAAGAGATTATACATCATATACATCATGGGATTATATCATTTGACAATGTTATGGTTACAAAATGAACAAATATAAACTCCTTGTCATTCTCCTTGCTTTAAAGTGTGATGGCTCCCATTTCTTGGTTCACTTGGTCCACCTAGGCATATTAGGCAATGGGGAGGGAAGAGTATAACGTCTAGTTTTTGTTAAACGACGAAAATACGCGCATTTTCAAAGTAAGTCCCCTGAAATAAATTAGTTAAAGTCCCAAAAAATTTGAGTAACATTTTAGACTCATAAAAATGAGAATCCTAGCCTCAGATGAAAAGAAAAACGGAGCTAGAATGAAGAAACAAATTTTGATGAAAATCTTATGAAACATAATGGCATTGTCATAATTTTGAGCAAATTTTGGAATTCACACAAGAGGGCTTTTTAAATGAAAGTTTTGAGTTCTCTGAGATTCTCAGAGGCCCTAAAAACCATAGGAACCCCGGGATAGTTAAATCCCTTCTAGTGGATGTTTTCCAACGTTGGTATACCCAAACTTTGACGAATCCGTTCGGGAAGGTTTTAGCTCCGATTTGAGTGATTTCAAAGGCATTTTACTAAATTGGAACCTAAATTTTATAATGGAAAAGACAGTTCTAAAAAAGGAGCTAAAATGAAGGAGAAACAAAAATACTAAGAACGAAGGGCAAAATAAGAATTTTTGAAAAGTGTTTCTTCCTTCCCCTATAAATAGGTGGCGCCTCACTCTCACACTCACATAGCTTCATATTGTTCTGCCCAAATTCAAAGAAGAAACCCTAGGAGAGTTGTGCACCAAGGGAAGAAGAAGAGGAGAAGAAATTCAAGCTTTAAGGTATGGTTTCTTGGTAGTTTTTCATGCTTTCTTCCATCCAAACCTCCTTTCCTTCATTCTTCTTTGTTTCCTTTGATTAAAATGAAGTTTACAAATCTGTTTTAAGGGAGATATTAAGAGAAAATTTCGGATTTGAAGAGAGAAGCTCAAAGGACATAAGATTAAAGTGAGAAAAAGCAAGAAAATAAAGTAATTTTTTCTCCTATGGTTGCTACCTCTTGTTTCTCTCCTTTCTTTATTTTGCCTAACCTAAGAAACCCTAGGAGGAATTGGTTTTTAGGCAGAACCAAGGGTGATTCTAAGGGAAAAGGGTATGGAGATTAAGGATATGCAAAAAGAATTAACAAAAAATCATATAATTTCAAGATGCAATTTCTAGGGTTTCAAGTGCACCTTGTAAAATCTGATTTTGTATGATGATTCCCAGGCTTAAATAAGAGTTTAATTGAATTCCTAAGATCCTTAAGAGACTCCCCACATGCATCTCCCCTTGAGAAAATAAAGCAAAGTCCATGAAGCCCTAACTCCTCTATAGCCTCGGCCTAAAGGGGTTTGAGTAGCTAAGGAGAGTTTTAAATTTTTCTAAACCCATTTTTGAGTCATATATGATGAATGAATATGAGGTGTAGCCTTGGAAAAATTTTAGGAAGCATAGAAAGTGAGATGGTGCTTTATGTTCCATCATATGACCTAAAGAAGCAACATGTAGCTAGAGTCTTGATTTTAATTGTGTGATGACTCCAAGAGGCTGAAAAGAAGTCAAGAATCATATTTGAAAGGAAAGAATGAAGCCTAGAATTTATTTTAGGGGTGTTGCTTTATTAGGTGCATTTATGGAACCATAATGAAGGGTATTGCTTCATTAGATACATTTATGGAACCATAATGAGGTTTATAGATCAAGCTAGTGTCTAAGCAAGTTGTGTGGCCCTAGAATTAATTCCATAAACCTAATTGGCTTCCATAAATTGTGTTTAGGCCAAGAGAAATCATCCCCACACTTTGGTGTGTGTGTGGCCGAAGGAGGGAGCTTGGATTCAAGAGAAAAAGCGTGTAAATTGTATTCAAGGCAGCTCACTCCTCCTTCTCTCATGCATGATTGTTTGCTTTACTTGTCTTTGAGTGTGTATATGTGTATTTTTAAGCCATGAAAAGTGTTCTAGCATGACTTTGATTCCATGGTGCCATGATGTTACAATATTCTTTCATATGATATTTATGATGTGTGCTTGGGTTTGCTTGAGTGTGGTGAGGCCAAGAACCCTTAGCTATAGTGAGAATGAGCCAAGAACCCATAAGATTGGTTGAGACAGAGTAAAGTGATACAATACTAGTAGACATGCCCATTGGAGCACAACAAGTTTGAGAAGTCCTCATCAATCAAGAAACCCAAATCATTCAAACGAGCATGATTCAGGTCCGAATGGCTCATGAAGGGATGGCCCATGCTCAAGAGGCCCAAATTATGCTAGTATATATCCAAGAACTTCAAAGAACTCAAGATAATCTTTATGTTGGATCTTGGCCTAAGTTTAGAGCCCAAGATCCATATTTGATCAATTTAGAACATGCTAGACATCACTCAATTTTGGTGAATGATTTCATCATCGTTTCACAGAATTTTCAAATGATTAATGGATCAATCTTGAATCTTAAACCCTCAGCTTTCACCTCATTTTGGAATCATCCTTATCGAAGCTTCCAAACACGAGATAGAGCTAATAGGAAGCAACACATCAGACATGCTGATTTTAGAGTTGAATTGGACTTTGGACATGAGATATCCTTAAAGATGCAACTGTGGAAGTCCAAGTGGAAGCCCAATGTCCTACGAAGGTCCATGGAGCAACTAGAGTTAATATCCAACATGTTGAAGGCCCAATGTAGTTATATACATACAAGAGAAGTGCCAAGACCCAATTGGAGTCTAATTACAAGAGATTAAGAATCATGTGTCAACTATGTGATTTTTAATGAAGCATGAGTGTCCCATGTGACTACTTAAATAAGCTGATTGTGTTGGTTTAGGATTCTTTATCAATTTTATTTTTTATTATTTTATTATTTTTTTGGACTTGGTCAAAGAGATTATCTTGGAGATTAAGTTAAAATTAGTATCCTAATCTTGTTCCTTGATTTTAGGCACCATTTAAAATATTTTTAATCAGATTTTAGTGTTTTACTTTTATTAGGATTTTAGTCTTTTAGAAACTTTACCTATAAAAGGCTTTCTATTGTACTCAATTTTAGAGGTTATGAATGAATTTGAGCATTATTTGTAACACCATAATTTCTAGCTTATTTTATGATATTCATATGCTTCATATCATCAATTCCATGAGAGTGTAAAGAAAAAGGGAATAAAATAATGAATATTTTGAATTTCGTCATGTTTAAAATTTCATTCAGTGTCACGTGGACCGTGTGAGCTCATACCATACATTCTCATATTTAATTACATGAATACAACTCATTTGGATCATAAAATGTGGCCCACAGCTCATGGAACTCAAAGGAAAACTTAAAATAGGCATATTAAATTTCGGCTAGAATTGACCCCTTTTTTGACCAAACTTTGAAAATTCATAACTAATTCTAAAAAATAAAAATCATACATTCTTGGTCATTATGGAAAGCTATGGATGTCTATTTTAGACAAAAAATATGTCCAGACCATAACATCCACCATAGAGGACGTTTGACATCTAAAAAATTCCAGAGGTCAAACTGCCTTCTGATGCTATCATAGATTTCTACAGCAAAATTTGAAAATATCCAATTAATCTCAAAAAACTCCAATCCATGAAAATGATACAAATTTGGAAAGCTGTGGATGTTAGCTAGAGGGAAAAAATATTTCCAGACTAGCTCAGGCAACCCAGATCTCGAAATTCAATAGAACAATATTTGAAGTTGGGTAAAACTCCTGATACTGGATAAAATTTTCAAAAATTTATATCTCCCTCTTTAGACCTTCAAAGGAGGTGCTTCTAGTTGGCACGAGTCATAGAAATGTCTAGTTTGTTTGTATAAAATTTCATAAAAATTGGACATCATTTGAGCCTTGTGTGACAGATTTTATTTTCAGACTAAATGAATAGTGTAGCAGACCAAAACTAGAAAATTTGCCAACTTTAAAAATTCATGAAATATTTTGTAGACCTCCAAAAATTATGTTATTTAGCTTCCAAAAAAGCTCTCAATAAGATCTAATTGCATGACCAATCTCATATCAAGAAAAACTCATTTAGCCAAAAAGTGACATAGAGTTTCATTATGGTCAATTTTGGCTCCATATGGGATACCAAAGTGACCAAATGGCTTTCCTTAGGGTTTGACACCTTTTGGGCAAGTCTAAAAGTATAATTAGGACTTGTGTGAGTTGCCCAAATGGTTCCAAACCTCATGCATCTCATTTTGGCTATTTCATCCATACATATGCACATTTATATCAAACTTTCAAGAAATGCATCTTGGCATTACATACCCAAATTACATTCTAGGGTTCACACACCATATCCATTCATTTATACATCACATATTATCATAATTACACATGTCTAAGAGGTCATAGACCATATACATCAAGGGGTTACAACATTTGACATCATTATGGTTTTAAAAAGTAAAAACTAAGCATGTTGGTGTCAAACTCTTCTCTTCAAGGTGGTTGGCTTCCATTACCTTGTCCACTTAGTCCACCTAGCATGTGAGATCATTAGAGAGAAGGGAATGAGATTCAAAGAATCCCAATAGCTCATCTCCCATTTAATCATACATAATAGATGTAAATAAGTCTCATAAATGCATGTATGGTCATGTTGACATGTGCAAACATTCAAGAGACATTTTTATCATTTGAGAAAGTCATACATAGCATACAAAGGCTTGCCAAGCAAGTGGATTGGCCTCACCTAATTTTTTGTGGATATTGGACTTGCCTCACCCATTCTTTAAGAGATTCTTGGACTCAACCATACTCTTGGGAGCCTATCTTGCTTTTAGGAGACTCTTTACTTTGTCTCAACCAATCTCAAGGGTTCTTGGCTCATCCTCACCATGGCTAAAGGTTCTTGGCCTCACCACACTCAAGCAAACCCAAGCACACATCAAAAATATCATATAAACATAATATGTCATCATAAAACTATGGCATAGGAAATCATGCTATAATACTTTTCATGGCTTGAAGATACACATACACATATTCTAAGACAAGCTAAGCACACATCCATGCATGAGAGAAGGTGGAGAGAGCTATCTTGTACACAATCACACACTTTTCTTCTTGAATCAAGGCTTCCTCTTTTGGCCACACACACACAAACTTGTGGAGATGGTTTCTCTTGGCCTAGACACAATTTATGGAAGCCAATTAGGTTCATAAACTCAATTATAAGACCATATAATTTGCTTAGACACTAGGTTGGCCTATAACTTCATTATGGTCCATAATTACATCTAATGAAGCAATACCCCTCAAATAAATTCTAGGCTCCATTCTTTCCTTTCCAATATGATTTTTGACTCCTTTTAAGCCTCTTGGAGTCATCACACAATTAAAACAAAGAGCCTAACTACATGTTGCTTCTTTAGGTCATAATATAGAACCTAAAGCACTAACTCACTTTATATGGGTTCTAAATTTTTCCCAAGGCCTCCCCTCATTTTCATTCATCATATATGACTCAAGAATGGGTTAGAAAAATTTAAAACTCTCCCTAGCTAGGAGAAACCATCTAGGATGAGGCTATGAAGCATATTGGGTTCCATGGAGCTTTCTTTGTTTTCTCAAGGGAAGATGCATGTGGGGAGCCTCTTAGGGATCTTGGGAGCTCATTTAAACTCTTATTTAGGCCTAGGAATCATCATACAAAATCAGATTTTAAAAGGTGTAATAGAAACCCTAGAACTTGCATCTTGAAATCTAATAGTTTTTTGTTAATTCTTTTTGCATATTCTTAATCTCCACACCCTTTTTCCTTAGATTCATCCTTGGTTTTGCCTAAAAATCAAGTCCTCCAACGGTTTTCTCATGTTAGGTGAAATGGAAGAGGAGGGAACCAAAGATGACAATCATAGGAAGAGAAATTACTTTGTTTTCTTGCTTTTTCTCACTTGAATCTTGTGTTCTTTGAGCTCCTCTCTTCAAATCCGAATTTTTCCCTTAATTTATCCTCTAAAATAGATCCACATACTTCATTATAATCATAGGAAATAAAGGACAATGAAGGAGAAGAGGTTTGGAAGAGAAAGAACATAAAAAACCATGAAAATCCATACCTTTCTACCTTGAATTTCTCTTCCTTTTCTTCCTCCTTTGTGCGCCTTATCCCCTAGGGTTTTCCTCTAGTTTTGGGCAGAACATGGTCGTGCATAATGAAGGGGAGAAGAAGGGGTGCATCATATATATAGGTGGGAGTAAGTTACACTTTTCAAAAAATTTTATTTTACCCTTCGTTCTTGGCATTTTTGTTTCTCCTTCGTTTTAGCTCCTTTTTTAGAACCGTCTTTTCCATTATGAAATTTACATTCCCACTTTAGTAATATGTCTTTGGAATCACTCAAATTGGAGCTAAAACCTTCCCGAATAAATTTGTCAAAGTTTGGGTACACTGACATTAGAAAACGTCCATCGGAGGGGCTTTAGTTGTCCCAAGGCTTTCCATGTTTTTTAAGGCCTCTGAGAACCCTAGAAAACTCAAAACTTTCATTTTAAAAAGCCCTCCTATGTGAATTCCAAAATTTTCTCAAAATTACAAAAATACCATTACATTTTGCAAGCTTTTTGTAAGAAATTATTTCTTCATTCTAGCTCCATTTTTCTTTCTGTCTAAGCCTAGAATTCTCAATTTTAGGAGTCTAGAATGCTTCCTAAATTTTTTAGGACCTTAACTACATCATCTTGGGGGACTTCTTTTTGTATTTGGTGAATTTCATTCGTTTACGGAGAAACCGTACATTACGTTTCTTACGCTTTCTCTCATTTTCAGAAACTTGGATGTTACATTATTCAATTCTCTATGAGGCCTTTACTTCTTTGTGTTCTCTAAGAGTTCACGTGACTTATCAAAGGATTGGTCTTTCTTTATGGCATCTTGAGGCTAGGGTTATAAGAGACGAGTTCTCTTAGGGTCTTTCCTTTGACCAATATTCTTGTTTTCTAGCCGATCTTGGGCAAATTGTCATCTTGTTGAAGGTTTTTATGACAAGGTTCCTAGAGGGTCTTGCATCATTTGGTATCGGAGCTTTGGTTCGCTAGTGCAAGGTATATCTTTGTGTTTTCCTTCTGTTATTATCCTTCATACTTTCTCTCATTCCATTTGTATTACCTTTGTCATCTTTGCCTTTGTCTTCTATCTTCTTCCTTCTTCCATTGTTGTGTGCCTCCATCCTCATTCAAAAAAAAAAAAAGAGTGTGATACTAAAAAAAATTAAAAAAAAATTCAAAGAAAAAAATCAAAAAAAAATTCAAAGAAAAAAATTCAAGAAAAAAAGTGAAAAAAAAGAGTGAAAAAAGGGAAAAGATTGGAATTGCAAAATTCAAAATTGCAAGTTGTGCAAATTCAAAGTTGAAAGTTTAAAGCTTGGAGTTAGTTTCCTAATTAGAGTTAATTTCCTAATTTGATTGCATTGAGTAGCTACCAAGTTATCTACTTTCCTATTTGCATTCAAGTAAAAATTTTCTTTCCTAATTGTTCTAAACTTGAATTGCAAGTAGTTTTCTATTTTGATTAACTTGGTTCTCAAGTAGATTCCTATTCTTAAAGTTTCCTATTTTCAGATTTTCCCTTTCCTTTTCGTTCCTTCCAAGTCATCCAAACCTACCCTTCCTCTTTGTTTTCTTTTCCTCTTTCCCTTTTAGTTACACACCCCTTTTTCTCCATTGTTTGATTCTTTGGGAATTTGCATTTTAGGATTCTAGTTTTTTTTATTGCCACTAGTCTGATCTTTTCTTTTGATTTGCTTATGACTTGCTTAGAACACTTGTAAGAAGCAAATTGTTGAGTAGTAAAAGGCTAGAGTATACCATCTTAATAAAAGCCAAATTTTGAGAGTAAACATGAGTGAATTACTATTTTTGAGTGTAAACACGTGAAAAAAGTGTGTTAGGTCCTATTCCTTCTTTCCTTCTTTGACTAACTTTTTAGGTGACAAGATGTCCAATGAGTACAAATTCCTTGAAAAGGCTAACAAAGAGCAATTCAAGCAATCTTGTGCAAGGTTGGATGCATTCTAATCTAATTCTAACTTTGCACGACAAGATGAGGCAAAGTTATTCCCTGATTTCCATACTAGATGCCTTATCAAAGAGAAAGTTTGCAGCATGGCTATTGATAATAATAGCTATGTAAATGTTGCTAGTACCTTACTTGTTGAGAAATTAAACTTGCCTACTATAAAGCATCCTAGGCCTTATACATTGTTGAAGGGTAGTGCTTAATTTAAGGTTAATAAGCAAGTTTTGATTTCTTTCTCCATTGGTAAATATCATGATAAAGTGTTATATGATGTAGCTCCTATGTATGAAGGACATATTATGCTTAGTAAACCATAGAAACATGTTAGAAAAGCTAAATATGTTAAGCATAAGCACATATATTGCTATTGCTATTCATTTGTATTCAATGAAAAAAATCATGTATTGGTACCTCTTGATCCTATGGATGCTTATGAGGATCAAATGAGAATAGTACAAGCATACAAAATGAAAAAAAAAAAGGATTGGTCTTCTTTTGTGTATTATTCAATTCTCTGTGAGGCCTTTGCTTCTTTGTATTCTCTGAGAGTTCACATGACTTATCAAAGGATTGGTCTTCCTTTGTGGAGTCTTGAGGCTAAGGTTCTAAGAGACGGGTTCTCTTAGGGTTTTTCCTTTGACCAATATTTTTGTTTTCTAACCAGTCCTGGGTAAAGTGTCATCTTGTTAAAGGTTCCTAGGACAAGGTTCCTAGAGGGTCTCTCATCATAAAGAGTCTCCCAAAAGTGAGTTGGACTCCCAAGAGCATGGTTGAGTCCAAGAATCTCTTAAAGAATGGGTAAGGAAAGTCCAACATTCACAAGATATTGGGTGAGGCCAATCCACTTAGTTGGCAAGCTTTTGTATGTTATGTGTGACTTTTTCAAATGCTAAGATTGCTCCTTGAATGATTGTACATGTCCACATGCCATGCATGTATTTGTAAGGCTTGTTTTGCATCTATTATGTATGATTGAATGGGAGATGACCTATTGGGATTCTTTGAATCTTATTTCCTCTTCTCCAATGATCTAACATGCTAGTGGACCAAGTGGACAAGGTAATGGAAACCAACCATCTTGAAGATGAGAGTATGACATCCAAGAACATGAATTTTGTTACTTTAAGGCCATACAAATGGCAAAAGATATAACCAATGGATGTATATGTATTATGATGTTATGAACACATGTAATTATGATAATATGTCATGTATAAATGGGAGAATATATTATGTAATCACTAGAATGCAATTTGAGCATGTTATGGCATTGTAGCTTCTTGAATGGCATTATGAAATTGTTTATAAGTGTGAGTGAGATGGCCAAAATGAGATACATGAGGGTTGGGATCATTTGGAAAGCTCACACAAGTCCTAATTATGCTTTTAGACTTGCCCAAGAGGTGCCAAACCCCAAGCAAAGCCATTTGGACATTTTGGTATGCCATATGGAACCAAAATTGACCATAATGGAGCCTTATATCACTTTTTGTTCAAATGAGCTCTTCTTGATCTAAGATTTGGCATGCAATTAGATCTTGTTGAGATATTTTTGGGAAACTAAAGAACAAAATTTTTGGAGGTCTACAAAATATTTGATGAATTTTCAAAGTTGGCAATTTTTCTGGTTTTGATCAGGTTACTATTCACTTAGGTCTGAAAATGAAATCTGTTACATAGGGCCTAAATGATGTCCAATGGCCACAAAATTTTATAGAAATACTAGACATTCCCAGTGACTTTTACTAACTGGAAACACCCCATTTGGATGTCTAAAAAGGGAGATATGAACTTTTAAAGAATCTATCCAATATCAGGAACTTTAGTTGACCTCAGTTACTGTTTGATTGAGTTTCAAGCTCTATACATGCCTGAGTTGGTATGGAGTTATTTTTTCCCTCTAGCTAACATCCATATATTTCTAGATTGATTGGAATTAATTGGACATTTTTGAAGTTTGTTGCAGAATTCTATGATAGCACTAGTGGATAACCTGAACTTTAGACTATTTCAAATGTCAACTGTCCCTTATGTTGGATGTTATGATATGGACATATTTTTACTATTAAGTCGACATGTTTATCTTTCTAGAATGGACAAGAATGTATGATTTTGATTTTTCTAGAATTAGTTATGATTTTCCAAAGTTTGTGACAGAAATGAGCAAATTCTGGCCGAAAATGAATATGTATATTTTATGCTTCCAATTGACTTCCACGAGATGTAGGGCATATTTGATGATGGAAATGAGTTGTAGTCATGTAATTAAATATGAGAATGTGATGTATGAGCTCACATGGTCCACGTGACATTGAATGAAATTTTCATACGCGACGCAATGCCAAATAATGTATTATTTTAATGGATTTTCTTACTTCCTTCATGGAATGCATCACATTAAGCATGGAAATGTAATGGAGCTAGAAATATATGGGGTTACAAAGAGTGAGATTTTAGGAATTCCAATAGCCCTTCTCCCTTTTAAACACACATAATTGGTGCAATTTCAAATCTAAAAATGCATGCATGGCTGTCTTGAAATTCATAAACGTGCATAGAGCATTTCCTTCATTCAAGAAGTCATATACAACATAGGCTTGCTAAGACAATGATTTAGCCTCACCCATTCTCTTTGGGACTTTTTGACTTATCTCACCCATTTTCAAGGAACTTTTGACTAAGCCTCACTCTTCTAGAAACTTTTGGCTTTGTCTCACCCATTCATAGGGACTTTTGGCTTCACCAAACTTATACAAGCCAAAACATGTTCATAAGACATCTTTCAAGCACATAAACAAAGCATCATGGTACCATGGCATGTGCGTGTATACTAGAAATATTTTTCATAACTTAAACATACACAAACACATTTGAAACAAAGAAAACAACCAAACATGCATGAGAGAAAGGAGAGAGAGCTACCTTATATGCAAGAACACACTTTTCTCCATGGAATTTCTTCCTCTCCCTCTACTAAACACCCACAAGGAAGTGGAGTTTGATTCCTTTAGCCTAAACACATCAAATGAGACTTAATTACACTCTTGAAACAATCTCTAATGCCACACACACTCTAGAAAAACTTTGGCACTCATATGGTTCAATTATGGTTCCATAAAATACCTAATGAAGCAACACCAAGAATTCATGATCTTGGCTCCCTTCTATCCTTCCATCTATGATTCTTGACTCCATTTAGACTCCTTAGAGCCATCACACAATTAATTTAAGGAGTCTAGCTATAGGTTGCTTCCTTAAGTCATATTATGGAAGCTACACCTCCATATCACTTTCTAGGCTTTCTAAAATTTTTCTAAGACTTCCCCTCATACTCTACCATCATATATGATGCAAAACTAGGCTTAGAAGAAATTAAAACACTCCCTTGGTCCTCCTTCTAGTCTAGGATGAGGCATTGCTTCCTTAAGGAGTCCATGGAGTTTGTTTTGTTTCTTTGATGGGAGATGCATGTGGGAGGCTTCCTTGGTATCTTAGGAACTCATACAAACTCTTAGACACCTTAAATTATAGCTAGAAACCTTCCTACAAACCAAGGTGCAACTAAAACCCTAGGTTATGCATTTCGTAAATTCCTGGTTCTTTCTTTGTTCTCTTTGCATATTCTTGTTTCCCACACTCTAATTCTTAAGATTGACTCTTTGTTTGGTTCAAAACTCATCTCCCCTTGGCTGTTCTCGGAGTGGCTAAACCACACATCTGTGGAGTCAAGAAGAAGCAAGCATGGAAACAAGTAAGTTATCTTGGTTTTCTACCTTTCCTTGGATGCCCTTTCTTTTGCTTTAATTTTCCTCTTCAAATTCAAAATTCTCCCTTCTGGTCTGAAGGAGGAGAAGAAGGAGAATAAGTTTACTAAAGGGAAGACCAAGAAATTCTATGAAAATCATACCTGCTGCTTGGCTTTTTCCTCTCCCTTTTTCCCCTCTCTTGTGCACCTCTCTCCCTTGGTCTAACTCTCTATTTTGGGCAGCAAGAAGGTTGGCTAAGTGAGGAGGAGAGTGGGGCATGAGTTTAAGAAGTCAAGGGATTAAGATTTGTTCCTTAAAAATTCCCATTACGTCTTGCTTTCTTGGCATTTTTGTTTTAGGTTCATTTTAGCTATTTTTGGGAACCATTTTTTCCATCATAAAATTTAGATTCTCAATCTTATAAAATGTCTTTGTAATCACTCAAATTTGAGCTAAAACCTTTTTGAACGAAAGGGTCAAAGTTTGGGTCAATTGTCATTAAAAAACGTACATTGGAGGGGTTTTAACTGTCCCAGGGTGTAATGTCTGATTTTCATCAAACGATAGAAACAGATGCATTTTCAAAGCAAGTCCCCTGAAATGAATTAGTTAAGGTCCCAAAAAGTTTAAGTAGCATTCTAGACTCCTAAAAATAAGAATCCCAAGCTCAGATGGAAAGAAAAAAGGAGCTAGAATGAAAAAACGAAATTGAATGAAAGGTTAACGAAACGTAATGGCATTTTCGTAATTTTGACAAATTTTGGAATTCAAACAAGAGGGTTTTTTAAATGAAAGTTTTGAGTTTTCCAGGCTTCTTAGAGGCCTTAAAAACTATGGGAAGTTCTGGGATAGTTAAAGCCCCTTCGGTGGACGTTTTTCAACGTTGGTTGACCCAAACTTTAACGGATTCATTTGGGAAGGTTTTAGCTCTGATTTGAGTGATTCCAAAGGAATTTTATTAAATTGGGAACCTAAATTTTATAATGAAAAAGACAATTCTAAAAAAGGAGTTAAAACGAATCAAAAATAAAAATGCTATGACGAAGTAGCAAAATTGGAATTTTTAAAAGGTCTTTCTTAACCCCCCTATATATATGAGGTGCCCTACCTCCTCATTCATTTAGAAACAATTGTTTTTGCCTTAAACCAGAGGAGAGATCTAGGGTTTGAGGTGCACCAAGAGAAGGAGAAAGAGAGGAGAAAAACAAGGCAAAAGGTATGGAATTTCTTGGTATTTTTTCATGCTTTTTTTAGTAAACCTCTTTTTCTCCATTTCTCCTTCTTTACTATGGTTTTACTGAAGTTCTTGGATCTATTTTAGGTGAAGAACATAGGGGGAAATTTGGATTTGAAGAAAGGAGGCCAAGCAAAGTGAGAAACAACCAAGAAATCAAGGAAAAACAAGGTAAATCTTCCTTCCATGGTAGCTATCTCTTGCTCCCTTCTTCTCCTTGGTTCATCCCACACATGGAGCTTCAAGAAGGATTGGATTTTGGCCAGAACCAAGGGTGAATCTTAGGAATTTAAGAGAGGAGAATAAGAATATGCAAAGAAAATTAACAAACAACCATGGAAAATTAAGATAGTAAACCTAGGGTTTCAAGTGTCCTTTATAAAATCTGATTTGATACAATAATTCCTAGGCCTAAATAATTGTTTGAATGAGCTCCTAAGATCACTAGAAGGCTTCCCATACGCATCTTCCATCAAGAAAACAAAACAAGCTCTATGGATATCTAGAAGATGCATAGGTTCAGCCAAGAGGGTTCCATATTCCTAGGAATAGTTTTAAATTTTTCCAAGCCCATTTTTGAGTCATATATGATGAGTGAAGATGAGGGGAAACCTTGGAAAAAATTTAGGAGCCCTAGAGAATGAATTGGTGTCATAGGTTTCATAATATGACCTAAGGAGCAACATGTAATCAGGCTCTTTGTTTTAATTGTGTGATGACTCCAAGAGGCTTAAAAGGAGTCAAGAATCATAAATGAAAGGGAAGAATGGAGCTTAGAACTCAATTGGTAGATGTTGCTTCATTAGGTATATTTAGGAACTATAAATGAACCATATGACAAAGTTATAGTTCCAAGTAGATGTATGGCCTTAGAAATGACTCCAAGAACTTAATTGGCTTCCATATATTGTGTTTAGGCCAAGAGAAACAAATCCCACACCTTTGTGTGTGTGAGGCAGAGTAAGGGAGAGAATTTCCAAGAGAAAAAGTGTGTGGTTGTAACAAAGGTACCTCACTTCTCCTTCTCTCATGCATGAATGTATGCTTAACATGTCTTTGAATATGTGTATGTATGTTTTTGGCCATGAAAAGTGTTTTAGCATGTGCATATGTATTATGGTACCATGATACTGTAATGTGTTTTCAAATGATGTCCAATGCTCATGAAAGTTTATAGGCATAAACTAAACATGATAAGCTTTCCATGGCCACTGAGATTGTAACACCATAAGTCTAGCTCATCTCATGCCTTTGAATAGTATAATTATCATGAAACATACACATAATTCTAATAGAGGAAGCATGAAAATTTGGATTTTTATTTGCAAGTCATCATATCCAAAAATCCATTCGGTGTCACGTGGACCGGGTAAACTCGTACTATGCCCCCTCATATTTAATTTCATTATTACAACTCATTTGTATCACAAACACCCAACTACAACTCTTGGAAATCGAAAGGAGCTATGGGAAATGGGTATTCATTCTCGGACAACATTGGCCTCAATTCTGGGCAAGCTTCGGAAAATCATAAATAAATCTAGAAAAATTGAAATCATGCAATCTTAGTAATTTTGGGAAGCTATGGATGTCTACTTTACACTAAAAATACGTCTAGAGCATAAAATTTATCACAGAGGACATTTGACATCCAAAAAGGTCTAGAGGTCACTGCTGCCTGGGCTGTTGTTTCAGATTATTGATACAAACTTCTAAAATTCATAAATAATTATATAAAAATATAAATCACACAAATTCTGTCATTATTGAAAGATAAAAATCATAAATTTATGTTAAAAATAATTCCAGAATGAAACAAATACGTTTAGTTAGCTGGACCCTATGGAAAAGTAACCGGACTCATGGGGCGCTACTGATGCTGACAGTTAACTTCAAACATGCATAACTCACTGCTCAGGCCTCCAAATGAGGGATCTCGGTGGCCACAGAAAGCTTATTCCATAGAAATCTTATGACCTCTAGTTTATGCATATAAAATTTCATAAGCATTTGACACCATTTGGCCATTGGGTGACACAGAATTCAAAACTGCCAGTATGAACAGTACCCATACCAGAATCCATGAAAAATCCCAACTTTGAAAATTCATCAAATATTCTCTAGGTCTCTGAAAATTACAATCTTTATCTTCCCAAAAAGCTCTTAATGAGACCTAATTACATGCCAAGTTTCAGGGTAAGACTAACTCATTTGGCCAAAAAATGGCATAGGGTTCTATTATGGTCAATTTTGGCTCCATATTGGGTACCAAAATTGCCAAATGGATTCCCCTTGGTCTTGGCACCTTTTGGGCAAGTTTAAAAGCATATTTAAGACCTGTGTGAGCTACCCAAATGGTCCCAAACATCATGCATCTCATTTTGGCCATTCAACTCACATTTATACACATCTACATCAAACTTCCAATTTGCATAACTTGGCATTACATACCCAAATTCATTTCTAAAGTTCATACATCATATCCATACATGTATATATCACATAATATCATATTTACATGTGTCTCAAGGGTCATGTGCCATTTACAATAATCATATACATCATTATCGCTCAAAAAGGATAAAAGCTAGACATATGAATGTCAATCTCTCTTCTTCAATGTTGTTGGCTCCCATTAGCATATCCACTTGGTTCATCTAGCATGTTAGATCATTGGAGAGGAAGGGATGAGATTCAAAGAATCCCAATAGCTCATCTCCCATTTAATCACACATAATATGTACAAAGCAAGCTTTTCAAATGCATGTATGGAAAAATGGAAGTCATGGACATTTTCAAAGGAACCTTGGCATGTGAATCAATCATACAAGACATTCAAGAGTTCCCCAAGTGTTTGGATTGACCTCACACTTCTCCTCATGGATTTTGGGCTTGCCTCACCCATTCTTTAAAAGCTTTGGACTCAGCCATACTCTTGGGAGCCCACTTTGCTTTTGGGAGACTCTTTGCTATGTCTTAACCAAACTTAAGGGTTTTTGGCTCATCCTCACCAAAGGGAAGAGTTCTTGGCCTCTCCTCACTCAAGCAAACTCATACAAACATCATAGATTCATTTAAAACATAACATGGCATCAAGGATCATGGAATATAAAGGTATGCTAGCATACTTTTCTTAACTTGAAAATACACATACACACATTCTAAAACAAGCTAAACACACATCCATGCATGAGAGAAGGTGGAGAGAGCTACCTTGCATAATTTCACACACTTTTTCCTTAGCTTTCAAGCCTCCTCTTTTAGCCACACACCCACAAGTTGGTGGAAATAGTGTCTCTTAGCCTAGACACAAATTATGGGAGCCAATTAAGTTCATGAAACAATGTCTAGGGCCATGCAACTTGCTTAAACCCTAGATTACTCTATAACCTCCATTATGGTCCATATTGGCACCTAATGAAGCAACACCCCTCAAATGATTTCTAGGCCTCATTCTTTATTCTCAAATATGATTCTTGACTCCTTTTAAACCTCTTGGAATCATCATATCATTAAAACAAAGGGCCTAACATCATGTTACTTCCTTAGGTCACAATATGGAACCTAAAGCACCAACTCATTCTCTAAGCTTCCTAAATTTTTCTCAAGGTTTCCCCTCACATTCATTCATCATATATGACTAAAAAATGGGCTTGAAATAATTTAAAACTCTTCCTAACTATTCCATCCCTACTTGGCCGAAACTTAGAGCATAAATGGGATTTCATGGCTTCTTGATTTTTCCTTGATGGGAGAACCATTTAGGGAGGTTGTTAAGAGTTGTAGGAGGTCAAGGAAACACTTGAATAACCACGAGAACTCATAGATTAAATCAGTTTTTACAATCCCCTTAAATGCTCTACACTTTTCTAACTTTTAGATTCATGAATTTCCATGGGGTTTTGTTCATTTTCATGGAGGAAGAGGCATATGGGGGACCTCTTAGGGATCTTAGGAACTCAAGCAAACACTCATCTAAGCTAGGGAATTCATGGATCAAAACAGATTTCACAATGTCTCCATGAATCCCTCACTTTTCTATCTTGTGTTTTCTCATGCTTCTTTCTTTGATTTCTTTGCACCTACTTGCTTCTCACACTCCAAAATCTATGAATCTCCCTTGCTAGGACCAGAATTCATCTCCCTTTGATTGGGCTCTATATGGAACGAAATTATCACAAGGAGGAGAAGGGAAGAAGAAGCATGGAAGACAACAAGTTACCTTGATTTCCTAGCTTTTCTCAAGAGCTCCCTTCCTTGTTTCAACTCTCTCCTTGAATTTCAAAATTTACCCCTCTGTTTTGGGCTCAAAACAGAACCAAACACCTCACTAAATCCATAGGAAGAGAGGAGGAAAGGAGGGGAAGAAGTTTTCTAAAGGGAAGAGCAAAAGTTTCCATGAATTCATACCTTTCTCTTGGCTTTTCTTCTTCCCTTGAGCTTGCTCTTGTGCGTCACTCTCTCTCTCTATTTTCTTGTCAAAAAAAGAGCATTTTACTCAGAGGAGCTGCTGGAACGTGGATAAGAAGGAGCTAAAAGTCACTTTATACAACTTTTTACTTTTGCATTTTAGTCCTTTTTCTTGGCTTTTTCATTTTAGACTCATATCAACTCATTTTTGAAATCCGTATTTTCCATCATATTCCTTAGGCTCTTAATCATAATAATTGCCTTTGGAATCACTCAAAAAGGATCTGAAACCATTCCGAACTGTTTGATCAAAGTTTTGGTCAACCTTTTCCGAAATCGCTCACCGAAGGGGTTTCAACTGTTCTAGGGGTTCCCATGGTTTTCAGGGCCTCTGAGAACCTCAAAAAGCTCAAATTTTTCATATAAAAAGCTCTCCTGTGAGTTTTCAAATTTTTTCAAAAATTACAAAAATACCTCTACTTTTTTCGGCAAATTTTCTAAGCTCTTCTGGCTCTAGTTTTTAGGCATCTCAGACCTCAAATCCTCATTTTCTAATATTTATAATTTTATCATAATTTTATTTGGCTCCAATTCCTTCTATTTTGGAGACTTCCTTTTATATTTGGCCCATTTCTAACATTTACGGAGAAACCAAACATTGCGTTTCTCACGTTTACGGAGGGACCGGATGTTACAGAGATCACCCCAATTGGACCTCTGAGCAAGGAGATATGAATTTTCCAAGTTAGAGGACAGTATCAATAATAACATTCAACCTCTGGTACTATTCTATTAATTTTCAATAGCTAGCAGCCTTTGTTGTGGTCTAGATATATTTTTAGCATAAAGTAGACATTTGTAGCTTTCCATAATGGTAAAGAATGCATCATTTATATTTTTCTAAAATTAGTTATGATTTTTCAAAATTTATGACAGTAAGTTGGAAATTATGGCCAAGGCTGCACCCAGTATTTTTATTTACTCCATCCACTTGCACGAGTTCTAGGCCACTTCTTGAGCCTATTATGAGTTGTAATTGTGTAATTAAATATGAGAATGAGATGAATGAGTTCATATGATCCATGGGATACCGAATGGAAATTTTATCCCTTATCCAACATAAATTTATTCAATATTTTTAATGCCATTTTCTTGCTTACTTGTGAGATGCATAGCTTGAGTCATAGAAATAGCATGAGACAAGCTAGATATTTATGGTGTTACACAGGGCTTCCTATGGTTTTTAGGGCCTCTAAGAACCTCGAAGAGCTCAAATTTTTCATTTAAAAAACCCTCTTGTGAGTATTCTAAAAATTACCTAAAATTATGAAAATACCATTATGTTCTATGACTATTTCGTAAAATTATGTCTGGTTATTTTAGCTCCGATTTTAGGGTACATCTAGCCTCTTATTTTCATTTTTTGATGTGTAGATTAATATTCTAATTTTTTTGGACCTTAAGTCCCCCATTTCAAAGGACTTACTTTTAATACGTATTCATTTCTATCATTTTTATGACAACCAGACATTATACTTGGCATCAATCTCTCACTCAACCTAAGTTGCATGACTCCATTTAAACTCATTAGAGTTATCACACTTAATTTAAGGAGCCTAATACCAAGTTGCTTCTTTATGTATAATAGAATCTTAAACTTTCAACTTCCAAAATATGGTTCTTAAATTCAAACCAATGGTTTCTTTGTTGTTTATTATTCATATTTAGACCATTCATTACCTTAGAATCAAAGAAAGCTCTCCTAGGTACTTAGAATGGAGTTTGGCTGGGACTATGCTTAGGGAAGGCACCAAGGGAGTTTCATTCATTTCTCTTGGGAAATTGGCATCCATGAAGCTTTCTAGGTCTCTTAAGAACCCAAACATGCTCTTTCATAAGTTAAATCATCATTAAAAAGCTTCTTAAATTCCTAGGTGCAATCAAAATCCTAATTTACATAACTTGTTATGTATTGCTTCTTTTTGAGTTCTATTGCTTCTATGTGATTCCTTATGTTTCAAAACCCCAATTTCTATCAAGTTTGAATCAAAATCAAACCCCTTATATGGTCCTCTAGGTTTGGCTGAAATGGTGCATCCATAGAAGAATCAAGAAGAGTAATTTATCCATGGTAATTCATACCTTATTATCTTTCTTCCAAGATGCACTTTCGTAGGCTTCCAAGACTTTATCCAAACTCCTTCTTCCCTTTACTAAACCAGCCATGAAATGTAATGTCTGGTTTTCGTTAAACAATGAAAATGGGCGCGTTTTCAAAGCAAGTCCCCCAAAATGAATTAGTTAAGGTCCCAAAAAATTTGACTAACATTCTAGACTCCTAAAAATGAGAATCCTAGCCTCAGAAGAAAGGAAAAATGGAGCTAGAATGAAGAAACAAAATTTGACGAAAATCTTACGAAACGTAATGGCATTTTCGTAATTTTGGGCAATTTTTGGAATTCACACAAGAGGGCTTTTTAAATGAAAATTTTGAGTTCTTTGGGATTCTTAGAGGCCTTGAAAACCAAGGGAAGCCCCAGGACAATTAAATCCCATCTGGTGGACGTTTTTCAACATCGATGTGCCTGAACTTTGACGGATCCGTCCGGGAAGGTTTTAGCTCTGATTTGAGTGAATCCAAAGGCATTTTTGTTAATTGGGAACCTGAATTTTATAATGGAAAAAAAGGTTCTAAAAAAGGAGCTAAAACGAAGGAGAAACAAAAATGCAAAGTATGAAAGGCAAATTTGGAATTTTTGAAAAAGTCCTTTTGCCTTACCTATATATAGGTGGCGCCTCACACTTGCCTTCATTTAACTTCAGAAAATTCAGCCCCAAACGAGAAGAAAAGCCCTAAGAGAGTGACACACCAAGGGAAGAGAAGAAGGAGGAAAAATTCAAGCTTTTAGGAAGAACAGAGGGGAAATTTCGAAAGTCAAGTAAGGAGGCCAAGAACAAGGAAGGAAATTCAAGGAAAACAAGTCCAAGAGAAACCATCTCCACCAATTTGTGGGTGTGTGGTTGAAAGAGGAGGCTTGAATTCTAAGAGAAAAAGTGTGTAATTGTGTGTAAGGTAGCTCTGTCCACCTTCTCTCATGCATGGATGTGTATTTAGCTAGTCTTAGAATGTATGTATGTCTATTTTCAAGTCATGAAAAGTATGTTAGCATGATCTTACATGCCATGATCTCATGATGTCATGTTATGTTTCAAATGAATGTATGATGTATGTTTGAGTTTGCTTGAGTGTGGAGAGGCTAAGAACTCTTCACTATGGTGAAGATGAGCCAAGAACTCTTGAGATTGGTTGAGACATAGTAAAGAGTCTCCCAAAAGTATAGTTGAGTCCAAAGCTCTTAAAGAATGGGTGAGGAAAGTCCAAAATCCATGAGGAGAAGTGTGAGGACAATCTAAACACTTGGTGAGCTCTTGAATGTCTTGTAGGATTTGTTCATATGCCAAGCTTGCTTCTTAAATGTCCATGACTTCCATTTTCTCTAGGCATACATTTGTAAGGCTTGCTTGGCACATATTATGTATGATTGAATGGGAGATGAGCTATTGAGATTCTTTGAATCTCATTCCCTCCTCTCCAATGATCTCATATGCTAGGTGAACCAAGTGGCTATGGTAATGGGAGCCAACAACATTGAAGAAGGAAGATTGACAACCACATGCCTAGTTTTATTCTTTTTGGAACCATAATGATACTTTATGATGTATATTATGTTGTAAATGGTCTATGACCCTTGAGACATGTGTAAATATATCACTGTGTGATATATAAATATATGGATATGATGTATAAACTCTAGAATGGAATTTGAGTATGTAATGCCAAAGTATGCAATTTGGAAGTTTGATAGAAATGTGCGTAAGTGTGGGTTAAATGGCCAAAATGAGATGCATGAGATTTGGGACCATTTGGGCAGCTCGGACAAGTCTTGAATGTGCTTTTAGACTTGCCCAAAAGGTGCCACAACCAAAGGAAAGCCATTTGGCAATTTTGGTACCCCATGTAGAGCCAAAATTGACCATAATAGAACCCTATATCACTTTTTGGCCAAATGAGTTAGTCTTGATCTGAGATTTGGCATGCAATTAGGTCTTATTGAGAGATTTTTGGGAAGCTAAAGATCATAATTTTCAAAGGTCTACAGAATATTTGATGATTTTTTAAAATTGGCAATTTTTATAGTTTTGGTCTGCTGCACTATTCATTTGGTCTGAAAATTGAATTCTTTCATATGAGGCTCAAATGATGTCCAATTACCACAAAATTTTATACAGAGAAACTAGAAATTCACAGTGACTTGTGCCAATTAGAAACACTTCATTTGGAGGTCTAGAGAGGGAGATATGAAATTTTGAACATTCTATCCAGTATCAGGAATTTTGCCTAACCAGAGGTACTGTTCCATTAAATTTTGAGGTTTAGGCTTAATGAACTGGTCTGAAAATATTTTTTCTCTCTAGCTAACATCCACAGATTTCCATATTAGTATCATTTATATGAATTATATTTTTTTGGAATTAATTGGAAATTTTCAAAATTTTCTGCAGAATTCTGTATCAGTTCCAGGATGTAGTTTGACCTTTGGACCATTTTGGATGTCAAACGACCTCTGTAATGAATGTTATGATCTGGGCAATTTTAATTGTGAAGTAGAAATCCATAGCTTTCCCAAATGACTAAGATGGTATGATTTCAATTTTTCTAGAATTAGTTATGATTTTTCAAAATTTGCCCAAAAAAGGGGCCAAATCTGGCCAAAAGTAGTCCTCCATATTTTATGCTCCATTTAGGTTTCCACGAGTTGTGGGCATGATTTCATGATGCAAATGAGTTGTATTGATGCAATTACATATGAGAATGTATAGTATGAGTTCACAAGGTCCACATGACAACGAATGAAATTTTTAAGTATGACACAACGCAAAGAAATTCATTATTTTTTCCCTTTTTCCTTATACCTTCATGAACATATTGATGTGAGGCATGTATATATATATGATAAGATGAGCTAGAAGTTATGGTGTTACATGAGACATCATCATTTAAATCCTTAAAACCATGGAGAAAGAGAAGAAGAACATTGGAGAAAGGAAGAGCATGAAAAAGTAGCAATTTCTTACCTATTTCACTCGATTTCCTCCTTCCTTTCTTCCCTCTCTTAGTGCGCCACTTGAAGGTGAATGGGGTTTTGTTTTTAGCCAGATGAAAGTCAGTTAGAATGAATGGAGAAGGTGGGTTGTGATTTTAAGAAGGGGGAGGTTTATATTATAACATTTTTAATATTCCAATTTTGTCCCTTGTGGGTTGTGATTTTAAGAAGGGGGAGGCTTATATTATAACATTTTTAATGTTCCATTTTTGTCCCTCAACTTGGTTTTCTCCATTTGAGTTCATTTCAACCCCTTTTGAGAACTATCTTTTCTATCATAAAATTTAGGTCATCTAATTCATAAAATGCTTTTGGTTTCACCCAAATTTGATTTAAAACCTTATCAAATTGTTTGATTAAAGTTTTAGTCAATTGATGACCTAAAATATACACCGGAGGAGTTTTAACCATTCTAGGGGTTCCTATTATTTTTAGGGTCTCTAAAAATACTGGGAAACTCAATTTTTCTATTTAAAGATCCCTCTTTTAAGTTTTCAAAAAGTTGCCTAAAATTATGATTTTGCTACTATGTTATTTCGTAAATTTATTCAGCCGTTTTGGCTCCGATTTTGGGCTATCTTTAGGCTCTTACCTACATATTCAAGTGTTCTAGTTCTCATTCTAATCTCAGTTAACCTCAATTCACCTTACTTTGAGGTCCTCATTCATTAACCAAAAGATTTTGATTTTGGTTTCTTGTAATTCATACTGGCTTTTAGCTGGGCCTGTGACTACTCATAAGTAATTCATTTCACTCTTTAGAAATTATCTTAAATTCCCAAATCATAGGATATTACATAAGGTAATGGTTCATATGTTCACATTCAAAGATGACTTTATTAGTAGCCATCTAGTTCATGCTTATAATATAATATATAAAGGTATGTGTAATGCCCCATATATATAGCACTTATCTTGTAACAAAATTGGCTTAAAACACCCATTTTCATCAAATTAGCACTTTTAATAGTGGATATTTGTGTCATTATAAAGCAAATTAATTCATCTTTGGCCATATGGTCCATATGAGCTTACCAAACTGATTTTCTATTCATTACACATTTGTTTAATCAAAAAAATCACAATTTGAACCATAAATCTCAGGTCCAAGGCATGCAACACAATTTCACATTACACTTGCATTTTTCCTTAAGGTCCATATTCTGATATGAATTTTGAAAATTTATAACTAAATCTAAAAAAATCCAAATCATGCAAATTATAGCATTCTGGAAAGCTCAGGATGTCATCTAGCTACAATAAAATTTCAGATTAAAACAAACGCATTTGACTTATGAAATCTGATGGAACTGTACTTTAGGTTTGGTGGTCATTCTGTAGCAAACCTAGAACTTCAAAACTTCATTTCTCCCTCTACAGAAGTTAGGTACTCTTATTCACTATGGAAAGCTTATGATGTCTACTATATGCCTCTAGAATTTCGTGAGTATTGGACTTCATTTGGCCTCGAATGATACTGAGAAGTGAACTAACCACATGAATAGTGATAGTGATAGTTTCTACATAATTTGGCCAATTTTGAAAAATTATAATAAATTTTCTAGAGCTCAAAAAATAGTGTTATTTAGCTTTATGGAAAGCTCTAGATGAAACCTATCTACTTGCCAAATTTCATGCACATATTCGTCCATTTGATTAGTTTGTGGTTCAGGTCAATAATGTAGCAAAATTTGGGACCATAATGGGATCAAAGTGTACCAAATGGCCTTCTAATCACACCATGGCTATTTGAGCATGTCTAAAAGTATAAAAAAAGCATATAGAAACATCCCAAATGGTCCACCTCATCATGGAGCTCAAAATCACCTTCTTAGTTGTTCCTATACATATGTACATCAAAGCTCATGAATGTCAAAAGCTCACATATTTATACATTTGGTTCCAAATTTGATTCATACATCATAATTACATACTTTTACTTGTGTTCAATGGTTTACATCTCATAAACATTATATACATACATAGTTTGACATTACATTACACATAATCCCATCCTATTGTCAAAGTTTCATGATTCAAGCTCCTTGGCTTCCATTCCTTACTCTTTGAGGTTCACCTAGACATGATTAGATATAATGTGAGGAAGAGTGAGATTCAAGGAATCCCAATAGCTCTTTTACCCTTTTAAGCATACAGATATGACACATTTTTATGTTAAAGAATGCAAGCATGATATAAAAACTTCTAGTAAACATATATAGGCATATTTTCATGTCACATAAACTTATTCAAGTCAAACATAAGCTCTAAAGGCTTTTGGTCTAGCCTCACCCAATTCTTTGGGACTTTTGGATTTGCCTCACCTACTTTTAGGGACTTTTGACTTAGCCTCACTCTTTCTTGAGACTTTTGACTTTGTCTCTCCTATTTTTAGGGACTTTTGTTTTCTCTTCACCCATTCTAAGGGACTTTTGGCACAACCTTACCCATTAAGAGCTATCTTGCATTCAAAACATGTTTCAAGAAACATAATGGTACCATAGCATTTAATCAATGGCTATAAACATATCGCATGGTTCAAACATACACACAAGCATCCAATAACAATCAAACATCTAAGAAATGCATACAAGAAAGGATAGAGAGCTACATTGAATCAAGAATCACAAACTTTCTTCTTGGAATTCTCTTTCCCCTTTTCAGTCTCACACACACACCTAGGAGGAGCTTGATTTACTTGGCCTAGACACATCAAATAATGCACAGTTACATCATTGGAACCAATTTTATCCTCACATAAACTCTACACAAGCTTATGGTAGTGTATAACATGGTTATGGTTCCGTATAAAGGCATAATGAAGCAACCAATAGAATTCATGGTCTTGAGTCTAATTTCTCATTTAGTCTAAGTCATATGACTTCATTTAAACTCATTAGAGTAATTACAAACTCAATCCAAGGAGCCAAACATCAAGTTGCTTCTTTAGGCTTAAAAGGAACCTAAACTTTCAACTTTCAAAATACAGTTTCTAAATTCAAACCAATTGTTCCTTTGGTGTTTATAATTCACATCTAGGCCATTTATAACTTTAGATTTAGCAAAACAATTCCATAGGTACCTAAATCCTCATATGGCCACACCATGCACAAGAATAAGGTTCCATGGGATTTTGGCTCTTTCTTTGGAAATTCCAAGTGTCTAACACATCCATGATTCATACCTCATTTAGTTATGATATTAGATAGCTTGATTAACTCTCCTAAAGCCTTGAATCTTCTTAATGTCCATTTAAACCCTAAGTGAGCTATAAGCCACTCTTTAGCCTTTTTGTTAATTCTAATAGTATAATCTTAATCTTTACCCTTCAAAACCCCTAATTATATCGTTGTTTCACAAAAAAAAGCTTCCTTCTCATATACTCTCTCTAGGTTGAGCATGAAGAAGAGAAATGTGACAACTCTAACTTCTAATCATTGTAATTAAGGTTAAATACGTAATTAATAACAATAAATCGGGGATACAAGACATTACGACTAATTACATTCAAAAAATGCAAGGAAATTTGAACCTTAATGTTATTAAGGTCATCAACCAAATAATTACAAGCATTCATGTACACAAGGGAAACAAACATTCATTTTATAAGCCTTTGATTCTATTACCCATTAATTCCAACTCACAAGAATTTTCTATCAATGTTTTTAAGTCATCCCTTAAGGTTACCATGGGAAAAACTAAGGTTGCTAGGTTAGAATGAGAGTTTGGGTCCGTTAGCTGCAGCCAAATGCTCTTGTGCCATGACCAATTACTCTCAGGTTCACCTTTATATCTTTACAATCGCCGCAGCGAGTTGAAGCTTCGCTGCGACGAGGAAACCTCTTGAAACCTACTTCGCTCGCCTCTTGCTATTGGCCACGACCAATTCCCCTTTTCACTGCGACTAATTCCTCTCTGGAACACCTGAAAAATTCTCACAAAAGTTTACTGTGGCCAATTCCCATTTAGTCGAGGTGAATTACCCTCTGGACGACTCCCAGTTTGGCCTCTCACATTTCACCGCGGCTAATTCCACTTCTCGTCGCGGTGAATTACTCTCTGGTACTCTCCCTGGGCAACTTCACCTCTATTAGCCGCAGCTAATAATATTTTGGCCACGGTGAAATGCCTTCTGATCCTACAACTTCTAAAACCTTATCTCATACTCTCCACTCTCCCTCCAATGACACCCTAGGGTCATTCTACCTTAATTTATGGGATTCTAATAGCTTTCACTAGCCTAATTTACCCAGCTTATCTATCATTACTAGTTCAAGACTTAAATGTTGTGGTTAGGGCTTTCTATAACTCTATGGAATCTATTGTGCCCCCCTAATCTACTGCGACCTTTCAGAGCCCTGCTAGGGCCTACTGCGACCTGTTGTGCTATGCTAGGATTTACTATGATCCATCTCTGGGAGACGTCAAAGCCTAAGATTACTATATCTAACTATAAAATACATGCTCACTAAGTCTAGTAACCATCACTCATAATAACTGAAGCTAAACTCAGAAGTACATCATGCTCTTCATGTGAAGTGGGTTCTGTGTTATCTAATTCTCTATGATCACCCCATACTAATACTTAGGAGCATCTAAATTTTCATTCATCACTCCTCATAGGATCCTTAGATTCCTACTTCAGCCCTTTTTTTACTTGGCTTTCTTTTCTTACTTTAATTGTACTTTGTTATCCTTTCCTCTCATATCCTGTAGTTTCTAATTGTGCCCACGTTCTGATTTTAAATGCCTTGGCAGTAGGGCATCTCACACTCTAATTGTGGTTAACATCTATGGCAAGAGAGAAGCTATACACCGGTCCCTTCTCATTTTATTTATATGTACTATAAGGGACTTAAATCATACATACTGAACTCATGCTATCTAGATTTGAACATTCTTTACTGGGGATTCCTTTCTACATGCTTTTCTCATCATTCTAATATTATTGGAATCCTTTTACCTTTCTTTTTTGACTTATATCATTATTTAGCTAACTAGGATACTCTTTGATTATCAGGACACTTTGGTGATTGATGTCATCGTTTGCTATGCACTTAAGCCACATTACTACTAGGTTGGCCAGACCTAATATCATGTAGCCTTTGTTACAAGCAAACTATAACATCAAACACTAATACACTAGTGCTCCATGACTAAGCTCAGAGCCATTGTCGCCTGTATATTATAAGTTTCCCAATAATTTAAAGTATTCCTTTCTTACTTTTCTTTATCTGTCCTATTCTTGTAGAGTGCTAGGGAAAAATAGGATTCTTCCTCTGTTTCATCCCGAGATTCCTCTACATTGCCTGACTGTTTTTACTTCGGGTACTATCATGCTAAAAGGGCATCTGTACCAAGGACAAGTGTGCTTTTTTAAGTACTCAAGCACATTAACTGAATATTTATTTTTAATCTATTATGTCCTCGGTTTGAACACTATCATAATTTCTCTTTTTACCCTTCTTATCCTCTTACTTAGGTAAAAGGATATTCCACTACTGGCTGTCTTTATTGCCAGTTCAAATTTCTTTACGTTCAAGAGCACTTACCTTTTCTTAGGGTTCCTCTACTTATTTACTCTCTATAAAATCAAAGGGTCTACTTTTTACTCATATTCTTGCTTTATTTTTAACTAGACCACCCCTCGGTAAAAGGAGTTCTGTTACCTGTAACCTCAGGAATTACATTTTATGGCACTCTCAGCTTACATTCTTCCTTGCATCATACAAAACTCACCTTTTGAGGCAGTCTTTAATTCCCTTGAGCTTCCTTTAGGGTACTAAGGCACTATCTGTCTATCTTAGTTTATTTCTACATTCGGATTAGAGCTAGGCTTTTTCTTTGTTCAACCTTTTTAGCCTCATCCCTAGGAACACTATATACTATTTCTAGGGTTCTGCTAACCCAATTCAGAATATGTACTCTCAATGTCTGGATTCTACCTCACTGAAAGCTTATGCTCTACTGGGTGCTCTAATCACTCATGTGCCTTAACCCTATATCATTCTTATATTAGGGAGCTCATCTAATTAATTATCAGACCCTTATCTATTTATCTTTTTGGGCTTAGTCTACTCATTTAGTCATTACTAAAGCGAGAGTATCTTTTATGTAGCTAGTTTTTCAACTCTTCCTCGCTTCCCTTATCACTCTACTTTATGACTCAGGGGGGTCTATCTAGGGAAAATTACTAACCACTACTGGGTGGTTTTCTCGACATGAGGATGTCTCATCTTTTCTCTCTCGATCCAGGGAGAACTTTTACTGAGCCTTTCATTTACATATCTCACCTGGAATGATGCTACTGGTCATTTCCTCCAGGCTTTAGCCTATGCTCAGCCTAGGCTAGCTATCTCATCAGACCTGTAACTTACTAACTATCCTCATTCTTTTCTGAGCCTTTGTTACTAGGCTACTCATACTTACCTCTAGGTGTTACCTATGAGGTACACCTTTCTAGGCCACTCACTATGTGCCTCATTGCTGGTAGTCTTATCTTACATTATTTTGAAGCTACACTAGCATTCTATCATTCAGTGTCTCAAAGGGTAGCATCCTATGTAAGAGTCAATGCCTTAAAGGTGAGTCCCAACAACCTTATCATCCTTGTATCTAACTTCCTCTGTGTTGAGCTCTTTCCTCAATCTCAACTATTAGGCCCACGGATCTCTTACTAACCTTCCGTAACTATTTACTACCCTTTTCTCTACTTATACTAGGGGTTTTCGTTCTCTATGAGTTATCTAATCCCTTATTAGCTCATTTCTCAAGCTGGCCTGAATATGACCAACAAGGCATTCAAACTGTCATTTGCCGCAACTAGCACATCATTCGCCATAGGTAATCAGCCTTAGGTTCACCCTAGTTTTCCTGTTTGAGTATTGGTTGTGGCTAAGCTTTGTGGATTGCCTCGCTACTTCATGAAATAATTGGCTGCGGCTAAGTAATTAATTGGTCATGGCTAATAGCTTCTAATTGGCTTACTTTTTCAGGGATTGGATTTTCATCTTTAGCTACCAACCCGAGCCTCATTACCTCTATATCTAGCCCCTCATCAAGCAAGAAGGTTCCACCTCTTGCTTTATTCATGCATAACTAGTTGTCACCTCTGGGCTATTGGGCTCTAAAGGTTGTAGCTTGTAAATCAAACTCTTGGCTTGAGGGAATTAACCTTTCAGGCTCTAATACTTATCTAGACATTTGGGTGTTATGGCTAGAGGATAACTCTCCTTCTCATTTCCCTCTAAATTGGTCTTGTGTAGTTGCAGTCTCATCTCATACTGCGCTATATCACTACTTATCTTTACATTAAGCAAGATATTTTGGAATGACTTGAGTATAACTACTAGGGAGAATTAGGCTTCACATACTCTCTCTAGCAAGCCTCTTCCTATCAATGAGATCATTTCTCATCATTTATATCGAGGGCTTGCCATTGATCCTGGCAAGCTATCATATCTCATCAAACTCTAGCCGTCGGATCCCCTAACTTTGCTTAAGCTTAGCTCTGCTCAAGCTCCTCTAGAGGCCACTCTTTCTTGGTGTCCAATAACTACTCCAAGACCATTCTACAACTTACTTATCATGAATAAAGCCATAAACTATACTCATAGACCCAACATGTCTCATATAAGACTTTACCTATCCATTCAAGCATTTATATAGCCCTATTGTTACATCCCCAAGCCAAATCCAATCTGAGAGAGCCTAGAACTTTGCTCTGAAACCATCAAATGTAATACCATAAATTTATAGCTCATTTCATGTTATATCTATGCTTCCCATTATGCATCTCATGGAAGAACCAAGAAAATAGCATGAAATAATGAATATTTTTGCGTTGCGTTGCGTCACATATGAAAATTTCATTCAGTGTCACGTGGACCATATGAGTTCATACATCACATTCTCATATTTAATTACATGAATACAACTTATTTGCATTATTAAAAGTGGCCTACATTTCATGGAAACCAAAGGGAAGCATAAAATACATGTATATATTTTTGGCTAGATTTTCCTCATTTCTGTCACCAACTTTAGAAAACTATAACTAATTCTAGAAAAATTGAAATGATGCATTCTTAGCCATTCTGGAAATCTATACATGTCTATCTAGATCATAACATCTAACACTGAAGATGTTTGACCTTTGAAATGGTCTAGAGGTCTGGCTGTCCAATGGTGCTGTCACAGAATTCTATAGCAAATTTTAAAAATATCCAATTAATTCCAAAAAAATCCAATCTATGCAAATGATAACAATCTAGAAAGATGTGGATGTTAGCTAGAGGAAAAAAATAACTCCATACTGGCTTAGGCACATCTAGATCTCAAAACCTAATCAAACAATACCTGAGGTTAGTTGGAGCTCCTAATACTGGATAAAATCTTTAAACATTCATATCTCCTTCTTTAGACATCTAAATGGGGTGCTTTTAATTGTCATAAGTCACTGGGAATGTCTAATTTATCTATATAAAATTTTATAGCAATTGGACATCATTTGGGCCCTGTGTGACATATTCCATTTTTGGACTTGAGTGAATAGTAACTTTGGAAATTCATCAAATATTCTCTAAACCTCCAAAAATTCTATTCTTTAGCTTTCCAAAAATTTCTCAACAAGGTCAAATTACATGCCAAATCTCAGATTAAGAAGAGCTCATTTAAACAAGAAGTGACATAGGGATCCATTATAGTTAATTTTGGCTCCATATAGGATACCAAAATGTCTAAATGGCTTTTCTCAAGGTTTGACACCTTTTGGGCAAGTCTAAAAGCATTATTAGGACTTTTGTAAACTACCCAAATGATCCAAAACCTCTTGCATCTCATTTTGGCTATTCCACTTCCATTTATACATATACTTCCATAATGGAAACTTGCCAATACATAACCAAAATGTGCATATCTATGCATACAACTTTAACTCTCATTTATACATGATACATTAGTATAATTATATATGTTTATGAGGTCATTGGTCATATGCAAAATTAGATTATAACATTTGCTACTTCTATGGGCTTAAAGAAGCAAAAATCATGCTCTTGAATGTCATACTCTCATCTTTAAGGTAGTTGGCTTCCATTACCTTCCTCTCTTGGTCCACTTAGCATGTTAGAATATTGGAGAGGAGGGGATGAGATTTAAAGAATCCCAATAGCTCATCTCCCATTCCATCATACATAAAGCATGCAAAACAAGTCTCATAAATGAATGCATGGCATATGGACATGTGCAATCATTCAAGAAGTATTCTGAGCATTTGAAAAAGTCATACATAGCATACATAGGCTTGCCAAGCAAATGGATTGGCCTCACCCATTTACTTGTGGATTTTGGACTTGCCTCACCCATTCTTTAAGAGGTTCTTGGATTCAACCATGCTCTTAGAAGTCAACCTCACTGTAACACCATAAATTCTAGCTCATCTCATGCCTTTCAATGACTTACTATCATGAAGGATGTAAGTTCTCATAAAAGAGCAAGGGAAGATAATGAATATTTTTGCGTTGCATCGTATCTAGCAATTCATTTCGGTGTCATATGGACCGTGTGAGCTCATACTATGCCTCCTCATATTTAATTTCATTGTTACAACTCATTTGTATCATAAAACTTGCTTACAACTCATGGAAACCAAAAAGAGGCATGGGACATGCATATTCATCCTCGACCAAACTTGGCCCCATTTCTAGGAAAAGTTTGGAAAATTATAAATAAATCTAGAAAAATCAAAATCATGTAATCTTAGTCATTCTAGCAATCTTAGGATGTCTACTTCATGGTACAAATATGTACAAGTGATAAAATTCCACACACAGGATGTTTGACACGCCAATTGGTCTGGAGGTCGGACTGGGCTGATGGTGTCATAGTTTACTGATATGAAATTCAAAAATATCCAACTAATTCTAAAAAAATCCAATATGTGCAAATGATACCAATATGGAAATATGTGGATGTTAACTAGAGAGGAAAAATATTTCCAGATCAGTTCATCAAGCTAAGCTCTCAGAAATAGATGGAACAATACTTTTGGTCGGGCAAGATGACTGATATTAGGCAGAAACTTCAAAAATTCATATCTTCCTATCTAGACCTCCAAATGAGGTGCTTCTAATTGTTACAAGTCACTGTGAATGTCTAGTTTCTTCTTATAAAATTTCGTAGCCATTGGACCATGTTTTCCTCTCGAATGACACAATTACACAACTGATCAAATGAATAGTACTGTTACAAATCCGAAATTCTGATACCAACTTTAAAAAATCATAGAAAATTCCATAGACCTCCAAATGACCTAATATTTGTCTTCCTAAAAATCTCTAGGAAAGATCTAATCACATGCCAAATTTCAAGGTAAGAAGAGGCCATTTGGTCAGACTCTGATATAAGGGGTAAAGTGCCAATTTCTTTTGTTAAAAGAAGGCTCCAAGGGTTCAAATTTGCTTCTCCTACTCCTAAGGCTCTATGAGCACGTGGGAAAGCATCAACATAGGCTATCAAACATGGCTCAAATTTCTAATAACCCAGATTTGCAAAACTCACTCTCCCACACCAAAACAGACACCATGTACATAATGCCAAGATCTTGCTATTCGTACCAAAAACTTGCTACATCATTCAATATAGTTCTAATTCTCATACATATACAAGATGTACATCCATTTACAAGTATTCATAAGTGCATCATTAGATTACATCTCTTGACAACAAAGCGGTGACAAAATGACTATTTCACAAATCCTTTGCCAATTTCCCTATCTTTAAGTTTAGTGGCTCCCATGTCTTTGTTCACTTGGTCCACCTAGCATGTTAGGATAGTGGAGAGAAGGGGATGAGATTCAAAGAATCCCAATAGCTCATCTCTCATTCAATCATACATAATATGTGCAAAGTAAGCTTTTCAAATGCTTGTATGGAAAAGCAGAAGTTATGGACATTTTAAAAGCAACCTTGGCATGTGAATCAAGCATACAAGACATTCAAGGGTTCACCAAGTGTTTGGATTGGCCTCACACTTCTCCTCATGGATTTTGGACTTGCCTCATCCACTCTTGAGCACTTTGGACTCAACCATACTCTTGGGAGTCCACATTGCTTTTGGGAGATCCTTTGCTTTGTCTCAACCAAGCTCGAGGGTTCTTGGCTTGTAACAACCAGAAAAAAAGGAAGAAAAAAAAAGCTAGAAAATTTTTGAATGGCTGAAAATTTTCTAAGTTTGCTAGCTATAACGAGAAATGGTCTAGCTATAGCGAGAGTGCCTTCTAGCTATAGCAAATGCGGGCATCCCATACAAAAACCAGGGCGTTGCTCGCCGTAGCGTGCGCCATAGTGAAAATAGGGGTCCAGGACTGATACGTGCTCACCGTAGCAAGGGTTATGCCTTGCTATAGCGAGAGTAAGTCTGAAAAAGCGTGAAAAAAGAGAATTTGACCTCTTAAAGTGTCCTAACTCATCCTTTCTCTTTAAACTGACTTAAGCTTCGTCCAAGCACAGAAAAAAGCTTGAGAGAGAGAGGGAAACTAGGAGAAACCAAGAGAGAAGGAAGGGAAGCTAAGGAAGAAAGGTGAGAACCTTTAAAGCTCTTCATGCTCCTTCTTCTTGATTTTATTCTTCTCCTTCTAAGCTCCCTTTTCCATGGGTTGATGAGTAAAAAAGTTTTGTTCTGACCTAGAGGGAGCAAGAAACTTATGTATTTTCACTTCCTCCTCTTTGCTTTCCTTTTTTGAGAGCTTGAGAGAAGAAGGATAGTTGGTGAACTTCTAGAGAGAGAAAGAATCCCTAGTTTCTTATATGTTTAGTAGGGTTTGCTATAGAGAAACCTCTAGCTTTGTGAATAAGTGTTGAGCTATGAGAAAGTAATTCCATGCTCTTATGTTTCTAGGCTCAAGAGAAGCACTCCCATCTAGGTGTGATGGTGAAATCAACAAGGGAGGAGACAAATTGAAAGGGAAAGCTTGTGATTAGCCAATAAGGTAGCTCTTTCCACCTTCTCTCATGTATGGATGTGTGCTTACATTGTCTTGCATGTGTGTATGCGTGTGTTTTTAAACCATGAAAAGTATGCTAGCATGATGATGCCTTATGTATTTCAATGATGTATTATGTGATTATTTTGGTTTGCTTGAGTATGTAAAAGCCAACAACCCTCTAGCCATAGTGAGGAGGAGCCAAGAACCCTAAAGTTAGTTAAGACAAAGTAAAGTGCCTCCCAAAAGTGAGGTTGACTCCCAAGAGTAAGGTTGAGTCTAAGAACCTCTTAAAGAATGGGTGAGGCAAGTCCAAAATCCACAAGTGAAGGAGTGAGGCTAATCACTTGCTTAGCAAGCCTTTGTATGTTATGTATGGCCTACTCAAATGTTGAAAATGCTTTTCTTATGATTTCACATGCTAATATGCCCATGCATACATTTGTGAGACTTGTTTGTATGCTTTATGTATGATTGAATGAGAGATGAGCTATTGAAATTCCTTGAATCTCACTCCCCCTCTCCACCATCCTAACATGCTAGGTAGACCAAGTGAAACAAGAGATGGGCCAAGCTTGAAGCTAGGGAATTCGGTGAAGAAATTGTAAAATAGCCATTTTGTCACCGTTATGTTGCTAAGGGATGTAATCTAATGATGTACATGTTGTAGGCACTTATGAATACTTGTAAATGAATGTATTTATCATATATGTATGAGAATTAGAACCATCTTGAATGATGTAGCAAGTTTTGTTATAAATAGCAAGGTCTTAGCATTATGTACATGGTGTATGTGTTGGTGTGGGGGAATGAGTTTTGCAAATCTGGGTTATTAGATATTTGAGCCATGTTTTATAGCCTATGTTGATGCTTTCCCATGTGCTCATAGAGTCTTAAAACTAGGAGAAACCAATTTGAATCTTGGACCCCTCTTTAGCAAGAGAAATTGGCACTTTGCCCCATGATGTCCAAGTATGACCAAACGACCTCTTCTTGCCTTGAAATTTGGCATGTGACTAGATATTGTCTAGAAATTTTTGGGAAGCTAAAGATCAGGTCATTCGGAGGTCTGTGGAATTTTCTATGATTTTTCAAAGCTAGTATCAGAAATTCAGATTTGCATCAGCACTGTTCATTTGGTCAGTTGTGAAATTGTGTCATCCGAGGGGTAAACGTGGTCCAATGGCTATGAAATTTTATAGGAAGAAACTAGACAGTCACAGAGACTTGTAAGAACTAGAAACATCTCATTTGGAGGTCTGGAGAGAAAGATATGAATTTTTGAATTCTCTACCCAGTATCAGTCATCTTGCCTGACCCGAGGTACTGTTCTATCGATTTTTGAGAGTTTGGCTTGATGAACTGATCTGGAGATATTTTTTCTCTCTTTTTAACATCCAATTATTTCCATATTAGTATCATTTGAATGCATTAGATTTTTTTGAAATTAGTTAGACATTTTTGAAGTTTATATCAGTAAACTATGACAGTATCAGGACCCACTTCGACCTCTAGATGATTTCGGTTGTCAAACGCTTTGTGTGTGGTATTTTGAGACTTCTAAATATTTTTAGTATTAATTAGACATCCTAAAATTTCTAGAATGACCAAGAGTGCACGTTTTCAATTTTTTTAGATTTAGTTGTGATTTTCCAATCTTTGCCTAGAAATGAGGCCAAGCCTGGCCGAAAATGAACATGCATGTTTCATACCTCTTTTTGGTTTCCATGGGCTAAAAGCATGTTTTTGGGATTAAAATGAGTTTTAATGGTGCAATTAAATATGAGGATGCATAGAATGAGCTCACACAGTCCATGTGACACTGAAATGAATTTTTAACCATGTCATAAGTTTAAGAAAGTGTATGAATCCAATGAGGAAGATCTCACCTTATTCTTCCTATTCCTCATATGAGCATGTAAGGCATGATAGGTATAAGCTAGAAATGATGGTGTTACATGGCTCATCTTCGCCTAAGGGAAGAGTTCTTGGCCCTTCCACACTCAAGCAAACTCATACAAACATCATGATTCATTTAACACAGAACATAGCATCAAGGATCACGACACGTAAAGGCATGCTAGCATACTTTTCATAGCTTGAAAATACACATGCACACATTCTAAAACAAGCTAAACACACATTCATGCATGAGAGAATGGGGAGAGAGCTACCTTATAGGCTAACACAAGCCTTCCCTTTCAATTTGTCTTATCCCTTCTTCATTTCACAATCACAACTAGATGGAAGTGCTTCTCTTGAGCCTAGACACGCAAAGAGCATGGAATTACTCTTTCATAACTCAACACTTATTCATAAAGTTAGGGGTTTCTTTATAGCAAACCCTACCAAGCATATGAGAAACTAGGGATTCTTTCTCTCTCTAGAAGTTCACTAACTATCCTTCCTCTCTCAAGCTCTCAAGAAAGGAAGCAAAGAAGAAGAAGTGAAGATACATGAGTTTCTTGCTCATTCTTGCTAGAACAGAGCCTTCTTACTTAACAATCCATGGAAAGGAAACTTAGAAGGAGTAGAATAAAATCAAGAAGAATAAGCATGAAGAGGTTTAAAGGTTCTTACCTTTCTTCCTTAGCTTCCCTTTTTTCTCTGTTAGTTTCTCCTAGTTTCCCTCTCTCTCTCAAGCCTTTTTTTCTGTGCTTGGATGAAGCTTAGGTTGGTTAAAGGAGAGAGGATGAGTTTGAACGCTTTAAGAAATCAAATTCTCTTTTTTCACGCCCTTTTGGACTAACCCTCGCTATAGCGAAGCATAACCCTCGCTACGGCGAGCACGTATCAGTCCTAGACCCCTGCTTTCGCTACGGCGTGCTACGACGAGCAGCTCCCTGATTTTTGCATGGGATGCCGCACTCGCTATAGCTAGAAGCATTTTTGCTATAGCGAAAAGGCACTCTCGCTATAGCTAGACCTTTTCTCGCTATAGCGAACAGGTACATTTGCTATAACTAGGGCATTTCTCGCTATAGCTAACAGATTTAAAAAATTTCAGGACTTCAAAAATTTTTCAGCTTCTTCTTTTCTTCTTCTTTTTTTTTTCTCTTTTTTTTTTGCTGGTTGTTAAATTTCTACCCTCCTTAAAAGAAATTTATGACTCTAGAGGCCTATCCTAGGAGAGCTTACTCATTATAGCGGGTTAGTCTTAACCTATCGTAGGAGTTATCATTCTTTTCAGTGGACTCACTTACATATCTTGGGAGGTACTCATTTTATATCACGTCTCCCGTATCCTCTCTAAATGGCTTCTCATAACATCTCATCATCTTTTTTTATCATTAAAGCCATCAGAGATTTTTTTTTCTGTCTACTATTTTGAAGTATACTGTCCACTGTTCATCTCTGCGTTCTTTCTTACTAGCTCATCCCATGATTACAATTCACATCTCTTTCTGTCACAAGCCTCAAATCGTAATTGCTTACTGGGATTACAACTTCTTTGAGGAGTTTCTGCTTTCAATGATCCTAGTTTCTCTATTTATTACTATATCTGTCTTTGTAGGCCAGGACTTTTTCCCACTTTCTTTGCTCATTTACTGTGGCATTTTATAGTCCCTCCATTCAATACTGATTGGCCTAACCTGTGTGTCTCATACTAGTACTGAAGAATGATTACCTCTTACTACTATTGAGCTCTAGTGGGATGCTAGATATTCTCACAGTTTTACTCACTAGAGATATACTGTACCACTTACCTCATGTAAACTGCACTTAACCCATTTCTGAATACATAGGCTAACATGCGGGGATCTCTCTATCCCTCGGTTAGGGCTACTATTTGCTAAGTAGTGGTTCATCTGGCTTTAACTTTGAAAAACTAATTTCCTGCTTTCCTCATCCCATACACTATGCTTATCTTTAAAGAGAGCTAGTCAGTGGTCTAACTATCTGAGTAAAGCCTTCATGTCTCTGCGACTACGATCTACCAGACTCAGGAGGTCTGTAGTCTCTGAGATAAAAGTTAGCTAAAACTGTAGTGGTCTTTGAGACTAATTACTTTGTAAAACTATCTCAGGTTGCATCTCACTAGAGAACTATCATGCTGTGGCTAGGGCTCTCTGTAACTCTGTGGGATCTACTGTGACCCCTGGGTTTACTGTGACCTCTCAGAGCCTTGCTAGGGTTTACTGCAACCCGCTATGACATGCTAGGATCTACTGCAATCCATCTCTGGGAGACGTCAAAGCCTAAGATCACTGTATCTGATAGTGAAATACATACTCGCCAAGTCCGGTAACTATCGCCCATAATAGCTGAGGCTAAATTCAAAGGTACATCATGCTCTTTGTGCGAAATGGGTTCTATGTAATCTGATTCTCTAGGATCCTGGCATACTAATACTAGTGAGCACTTCAATTTTTATTCATCGCTCCTTATAGGATCCTCAAATTCCCACTTCAGCCCCTTTTGCTTGGGCTTTCTTTTCTTACTCTATTAACTTACTTTCTTTCATATACTCGTTTTAGCCCTCCTCTCATATCCTGTAGCTTCTAACTATACCCACATTCTGCTTTTAAGTGCTTTGGCACTAGAGCATCTTATACATTAAGTGTGGTTAACATCTCTGGTAGGAGAGAGGCTATGCACTGGTCCCTTCTCATTTCATTTATATATACTATAAGGGACTCAGTCTATGCATACTGAATCTGTACATTTTTTGCTGGGAATCCCTTTCTGTATGCTTTTCTTATTATTCTGATATTACTGGAATCCTTTTACATTTCTTTCCTGACTTATCTTGTTATCTAGCTAACTAGGATACCCTTCGATTATCAGGACACTTTGGTGATTGATGTCGTCATTTGCTACGCACTTAAGCCATATTACCATTAGATTGATCAGGCCTAATATCATGTAACCATTGTTGCAAGCAAACCATAACATCAAGCACTAATACACAGGTGCCTTATGACTAAATTCAGGGCCACTATCGCCAGTCTATTACAAGTTTTCCAACAATTTAAAGTATTCCTCTCATACTTTTCTTTATCTGTCCTATTCTCGTAGGATACTCGGGGAAAATAGGATTCTTCCTCTACTACATCCCAAGATCTCTCTGTCTTGCCCGACTATTTTTACTTCAAGTGCTGTCATGCAAAAAGGGCATCTATGCCAAGGACGTGTGCTTTCTCAAATACTCAAGCACATTAACTAGATATTTACTCTTAATGTATTATACCCTCGGTTAGAACACTGTCATATTTTCTTTCTTTCTACCTTTCTTATCCTCTTACTTAGGTAAAAGGATGTTTTACTACTAGTTGTTTCTGTTGTCAATGCAGGTCTTCTTATGCTCAAGAGCACCTGTATTTTCCTGGGGTTCCTCCACTTATTCACTCTCTGTAACATCAAGGGAGTCTACTTTTTGTTCATACTCTTATTTTGTTCTTAGCTAGACCATCCCTTGGTAAAAAAGATTTTATTTCACATAATCCCAAGAATTTCATTTTGTGGCGCTCTCGGCTTACACTCTTTCTTTACATAAAACAAGGTTTGCCTTTTTTGGTGATCTCTAGCTCCCTCGAGCTCTTTTAAAGGTATGAAGGCATTAGCTATTTGTCTCAACTCATTTCTACATTCGAATCAGAGCTGGGCTTTTTCTTTGTTTAGCCTCTTTAGCCTCATCCCAAAGAGCACAATATATTATTTTTAGGGTTCTGCTAACCCAATCCAGAACATGTACTCTCAATGTTTGGATTCTATCTTACTGAGAACTTATGCTCTACTGGGTGCTCTAATCACTCACGTGCCTTAACCCCATATCATTCTCATATTAGGGAGCTCGTTTGACTAACTATTGGACTCCTATCTGTTTACCTTTTTAGGCTTAGCTTATTCATCTAATCATGACTAAAGCGAGGGCATCTTTTCTGTAGCTAGTTTCTTAGCTTTTCCCCGCTTTCCTTTATGACTCAGGGGGATCTATCTGGGGAAATTTACTAACCACTATTGGGTGGTTTCCTCGACATCAGGATGTCTCATCTTTCCTTTCTCGATCCAGGGAGAACTTTCATTGAGCCTTTCATTTACATAGCTCACTTGGAACGATGCTACTGGTAATCTCCCTTAGGTTTTAGCTTTTGCTCAGCTTGGGCTAGCCATCTCATTGGACCTGTAGCTTATTTACTATCCTCATTCTTTTCTGAGCTTCCATTACTGGGCTACTCATACTTACTTCTAGGTGTCACCTATGAGGTACACTCCTTTAGGCCACTCACTATGTGCCTCACTATTGGTAGTCTTATCTTATGTTATTTCGAGACTACACTAACATTTTATCATTCAATGTCTCATAGGGTAGTATCCTAGGTTGGAGTCAACGCCTTAAGAGTGGGTCTCAACAACCTCATTATCCCTGTGTGTAACTTTTTCTGTGTTGAGCTCTTTCCTCAATCTCATTTATCAGGCCCACAGATTTCTTACTAATCATTCATTACTCTTTTCTCTATTTATACTAAGGGTTCCCACTCTTTATGGGTTGTTTGACCCCTTATCAACTCCTTTCTTAAGTTGGCCTGAATATGACCAACAAGGCATTTATGGTGCTATTCGCCGCGGCTAACGGTCTCTGATTGGCTTGTTTTTTAGGGATTGGATTTTCATCTTTAGCTATTAACCCGAACCTCACTGCCTCTATATCTAGCCTGTCATCAAGCTAGAGGATTCTTCCTCTTGCTCCACTTATACATAACTAATTATCGTCTTTGGGCTGTTGGGCTTTAGGGGTGTAGCTTATAACTCGACCTCTGGCCTGAGGGAATTAGCCTTTTGGGTTCTAAAATTCATCTAGGCATTTGGGTGTTGTAGCTAGAGGGTGACTCTTTTTCTCACTTCCCCTCTAATTGGTCCTGTGCAGCCGCAGTCTCATCTCATACTCGCTACATCATTACTTGTCTCTTCATTAAGCAAGACATCTTGGAATGGCCTGAGTATGACTACCAAGGAGGATTAGGCCTCACATACTCTTTCTAGCAAGCCTCTTTATAGTAACGAAATCATTTCTCATCGTTTATGTCTAGGGCTTGTCATTGATCCCAGCGAACTATCATATCACATGGAGTTTCAGCCGTTGGATCCCTTAATTCCACTCAAGCTACTTTAGAGGCCACCCTTTCCTGGTGTCCATTAGCTACTCTAAGACCATCCTACACCTATCATGAATAAAGCCACAAACTACTTCCACACACCCACAATGTCTCATACAAGGTTCTACTTATCCATTCGAGTCTTTACATAGCCCTAATGCTACTTCCTCAAGCCAAATCTAATCCAAAAGAGCCTGGAACTTTGTTCTAATACCAATAAATGTAACACCATAAATTCTAGCTCATCTCATGCCTTTCAATGACTTACTATCGTGGAGGATGTAAGTTCTCATAAAAGAGCAAGGGAAGATAATGAATATTTTTGTGTGGACTGTGTGAGCTCATACTATGCCTCCTCATATTTAATTTCATTGTTACAACTCATTTGTATCATAAAAACTTGCTCACAACTCATGGAAACCAAAAGGAGGCATGGGACATGCATATTCATCCTTGACCAGACTTGGCTCCATTTCTGGGCAAAGTTTGAAAAATTATAACTAAATCTAGAAAAATATAAAACATGTAATCTTAGTCATTATGGAAATATTATGATGTCTAATTCATGGTAAAAATATGTACAGGTGATAACATTCCACACACAGGACGTTTGACATGCCAATTAGTCTGGAGGTTGGACTGGGTCCTGATGCTATCACAGTTTACTGATATAAATTTTAAAAATGTCCAACTAATTCCACAAAAATCCAATATATGCAAATGATACCAATATTGAAATCTGTGGATGTTAACTAGAGAGGAAAAATATTTCCAGATCAGTTCATTAAGGCAAGCTCTCAGAAATCGATGGAACAGTACTTCTGGTCAGGTAAGATGGCTGATACTGGGCAGAAACTTTAAAAATTCATATCTTCTTCTCTAGACCTTTAAATGAGGTGCTTCTAGTTGCTACAATTCAATGATAATGCCTAGTTTCTTTCTATAAAATTTCGTAGCTATTGGACCACGTTTGCCCCTCGGATGACACAATTATACAACTGACCAAATGAACAGTACTGGTGCAAATCCGAAATTCTGATACCAACTTTGAAAAATAAAAGAAAATTTCACAAACCTCCAAATAACCTAATATTTGGCTTTCCAAAAACCTCTAGGAAAGATCTAATCACATGCCAAATTTCAAGGCAAGAAGAGGCCATTTGGTCAGACTTTGATATAAGGGGGCAAAGTGCCAATTTCTTTTGTTAAAGAGGGTTCTAAGGGTTCAAATTTGCTTTTCCTACTCCTAAGGCTCTATGAGCACGTGGGAAAGCATTAACATAGGCTATAAAACATGGCTCAAATGTCTAATAACCCAGATTTGCAAAACTCACTCTCCCACACCAAAACAGACACCATGTACATAATGCCAAGATCTTGCTCTTCATACAAAAAACTTGCTACATCATTCAATATAGTTCTAATTCTCATACATATACAAGATGTGCATCCATTTACAAGTATTCATAAGTGCATCATTAGATTACATCTCTTGACAACAAAGGGGTGACAAAATGACTATTTCACAAATCCTTTGCCAATTTCTCTATCTTCAAGTTTAGTGGCTCCCATGTCTTTGTTCACTTGGTCCACCTAGCATGTTAGGATAGTGGAGAGAAGGGGATGAGATTCAAAGAATCCCAATAGCTCATATCTCATTCAATCATACATAATATGTGCAAAGTAAGCTTTTCAAATGCTTGTATGGAAAAGAAGAAGTTATGGACATTTTAAAAGCAACCTTGGTATGTGAATCAAGCATACAAGACATTCAAGGGTTCACCAAGTGTTTAGATTGGCCTCACACTTCTCCTCATGGATTTTGGACTTGCCTCACCCACTCTTGAGCACTTTGGACTCAATCATACTCTTGGGAGTCCACATTGCTTTTGGGAGACCCTTTGCTTTGTCTCAACCAAGCTTGAGGGTTCTTGGCTCATCCTCACCCAAGGGAAGAGTTATTGACCTTTCCACACTCAATCAAACTCATACAAACATCATGGATTCATTTAACACATAACATAGCATCAAGGATCATGACATGTAAAGGCATGCTAGCATACTTTTCATAGCTTGAAAATACACATACACACATTCTAAAACAAGCTAAATACACATTCATGCATGAGAGAAGGTGGAGAGAGCTACCTTGCTAGCATTTGTACACTTTTTCCTTAAGCCTTTAATCCTCTCCCTTGGCTTCACACACCTAAGAAGGTGGAGATCATTCCTTTTGGCCCAGACACATTATATTGAAGCTAATTATATTCTTGAAGCAAGGTCTAAGGCCACACAACTTGCTTAAATATTAGCTTGGCTGCGTAGCCCCTTTATGTTTCCAAGAATGCACCTAATGAAGCAACACTTATTAAATAAATTCTAGGCTCCATTCTTTCCTTTCAAATATGATTCTTGACTCCTTTTAAGTCTCTTGGATTCATCACACAATTAAAACAAAGAGCCTAACTACATATTACTTCTTTAGGTCATATTATGGAACATGAAGCACTATCTCACTTTCTATGATTTCTAAATTTTTTCCAAGGCTTCCTTTCATATTCATTAATTATATATGACTCAAAAATGGGCTTAAAAAAATTTAAAACTATCCCTAGCAATATAAACTCCTTTAGGGCGAGGCTATGGAAGACTTTGGCTTCCATGGTGTTTACTTTATTTTCTTGATATAGGAAGCACATGGGGAGGCTTCTAGGGATCTTAGAAACTCATTTAGACTCTCATTTCAGCATAGCAATTAAGAGATCAAATTAGGTTTTTTAAGGAACACTTGAAACCCTAGACTTTACATCTTGAATTTCCATGGTTATTTTTTAATTCTCTTTGCATATTCTTAATCTCCACACCTTTTTTTCCTAAGAATCAGCCTTGGTTCTACCTAAAAATCAAACTTTCTTAGGGTTCATGAGTGGGGAAAAATGGTGGAGAAAAAGAGTAAGGGGTAGCAACCATAGAAGAAGAAATTACCTTGTTTTCATGGCTTTTCTCACTTGAATCTTGTCTTCTTTAAACTCCTCTCTTCAAATCCAAAATCTTTGCTTAATTTCTCTCTTAAAATAGATTCATAAACTTCATTATAATCATAGGAAACAAAGAAGAATGGAGGAGAAGAGGTTTAGAAGGAAGAAAGTATGAAAAACTACCAAAATTCCATACCTCCTCTTCTTCTTGCTCTCGTAAGTTTTTCATAAGAAATTGTTTCTTCATTCTAGCTACGTTTTTCTTTCAGTTTGAGCTTGAGATTCTCAATTTTTAGGAGTCTAAAATGCTTCCCAAATTTTTGGGGACCTTAACTACTTCATCTTGGGGGACTTGCTTTTTGTATCCAGTGAATTTCATTCGTTTATGGAGAAACTGTAAGTTACGTTTCTCATATTTTTTCTCATTTTTAAAGAATTAGATATTACAACAATTGCATGTAATTGAATGTCTTGGACAATATAAAATGAGGACACAATTTGGGACGGTGATTGGGGACCATGGAGGGAAGAAGAAGTTTTAATTAACCAAAAGAAGAACACCTCATGATTCACTATGCAAGATATATCTAGGTATGTACATGGAACATTCAGTTGATTTAAATTGTAGGTACTGCCATGGAATAACTAAGAAGTAGATAAGATGCAATGTTTAATTGTAAATAAGGAAAGGAAGGCATCTAGCTAGACCATTGAATAGAAGTAGGATGTTAGGAAAAATTAAATAAACAATCCTTGCCTCCTCATGCTTCCATTGTCCAAACTAGATGCATGTAGATGTGAATAGCATTTGGTCACGATTTTATCTTACATCTAGTTGTAGGAAATAATAGGAAGTTTCATGTAATCTAATGAGTTGTATCATCTAAGGAAGGGACACCTAACATACATAGTATAGATAAGCAAGTGAAGGAGAATCCAAAATAACTAAATCACAAACGTTCCTTGACACCTTATGCTTCCACCGTAATATACATATATTTATATTGCCTTTAATGTTGTTGAACCTTCCTAGCTATGGAGATTTAATGCCAATTACACTGAAGTTAGATAGGGTAAAAACATCCACATGTTGCCACATCACCTAGCACTGAACAAGAAGTAGAGGAAATGGTTATTTAATTGTTCCACTTACTTCCCTTCTTCACCATTCCCATGCAAGGACCTATACATCCATTTGATTATCTATATGGTGCTCAGCCATAGGAATTGATTATCTTATTTAATAGGTATCTTAAATGGAAATGGAACACCACACAATGCCACCTAGCAACACCATCGAATGAGATGGGAGAAACAATATTATAATCACTTTCCTTACATTTACTTTCAGTTAGATAGTAGGAGGTAGCTATTACCATAATTTCCTTCACTTTAGACTTAATTAGGTTGAGAAAAGTGGTAGCAAGGAGAGGAGGAAGAACTCGGATAGCCATGGTAATGGAAGGATGAGAATACAAGCCATAGATGCAAGGAAACTTCACCACGGTAAAGATATGAAACCCATTCCATCTCCAATTGTCTTTCATTCCCTTTAGTTAAAAATCCTAAATAAGAACATTTGTATTTTTGGGATAGCCATAGAACACCAAGGAAACAAACAATAAAGGGACTTGAGGGAAGGAGCCATGTGTAATTCAAGGTAAATGCTTAAATCATCCCTTTGAAATCATGTGAGCTGAGAATAGAAATTGAGTGGATAGAAAATTCTGTATATTTAGTAGACATGGGAATAGCACCTTGAGAATGGCATGAATTGAATAAAATGAATAGCACAAAAGAGCAAAACATATGATGGTTATTTAGGCACCAAATAGAATTGTATAATTGGCTATTAGACAATGAACACACATATGTATTGACATAAGTTAAAATGGGTATCGAGAATAGGAAATTTAGAAATTTCGTATAAGGAACTAGTAACTTAATTGAAATGCAAATAGTAATAGTGACTTGTTCCTAATGAAGATAATGTGTGATTGGAATTTAGGGAAACATTTGGGCAACAAGAGCTCAGGAACAACTTGACTAAACAACAGTAACGAAATAGGTAGTTAACACTATATTCATTTTGCTGTTTATGTAATTGCACTGGATGAATTCCCAAAGTTCCAATGCTGTGTATGGTTACATGTATGTCTACTAAGGTGACTCTTATGAGTACTATATTATTTTTATTTGCCAATAATCGAAGTATGGTAGCCTAATGAATGAGAATATGCTGCTACTTAGACATTACGTGCTCCGACACCCAAGTATGCATTAAATGTATCCTAGATAGTAATCCATGCCATCTCTATATGTATGCTTCTTGAATACATTGTTATCTACTAAGATTTCATCTCATTATAAAGCTAACCATTTTTAGGTGTCAGTTATACCTCTGACGAAGCTAAACAAGCAGAACTCAGATAAGCCAAATAGCAAACTAATTTGTTGTCCTTATAGCTAGTTTTGTAAATTCTCTGTGTAGCGCTAAATGCTAAAGCATGATTTTAGTTTTAAGTACATAGTCTTGTTTTGTAATCCTCTATTATGAAACTATTGGATTACTGTATGTGTATGACTTCTAATGTGAGTTGACGATGATGTTTAACTAAATGTTGTTTTATATGGAAGAGTAGTTCTAACTACTATTTTTGCATGAAATTTGTTATCATTATCATGGGATATCTAAGTCCAAATTTTTATAATGTGTTCTCCATCTTTTTTAATAAGGTTATGGATAGTTACAGGATTATTGGAACAGGTTAAATTGAGGAAATGATGTAATGATATAGCTTAGCTTCTAAATGGGACAATTTTGAATAGATTTCTTAATAAATCTTGTTAAATAGGTAAACAAGGGAACTAGTGCAAGAAATTTGGTGGGAAGGTAGCTAAGACATATAAATTTAGATATGGAAAATCTTAGAATTTTTAGAACTCATGTAGTAGGGTAACGAAGCCAGAAACAAAAGGTACTTGTACAACGAGCTCAACTAAGGTTGTGGCCTAAACTGTAGGGATTCAGGGGCTATCCTTGGGAATTCTTAAAAAATATTTTTATGGCTTATAATCAACATAATAAGGAGTCATCTTACTAGATTTTATGATTTTTGGATGTCATTTGATAGGGGAAAGAAATTTCACAAAAATAGGCTTGAAAATGTAGTGAAATTATGACTATAGTAGCTCTTGTTTCTCACTACTGTGGTGTGAAATTGTATGGTAATTAGAAAGTCACAACTTAAACCTGTGTTTCTATTTGTATAAGATGGAAATACCCTAAATGGGTCAATGCAGCCCTCTTAGGTCTAGGATCTTATTGACAAGATCTTGGATTCTACACTGTGGAATTCAAAACCTTGTCGACAAGATCTTGGATTTTGCTTTGTGAAACTCAAGACCTTGTCAATAGGGTCTTCTGAAGGTAGTACAAGATCCTTTAATACTATGAGTTAGAACATATGAGAAAGGTAGGCGTGATACTAAAACCCTTAGTTCCATCAAGAACACATGAAGAAAAAACTCTTCTCCTCACTTTTTCTCTTTAAAATGAAATTTTCAAGGCTTAAAATACAAAATTTTACAAGTGTTTCGAATAGAAACTTGCCCCTATAACACCTTAAAATTTATTAAAAGTAATTGTAGACAATTAAAGAATTATTATGAGGATAATTAGGCAAACTATGGGACATAGAAATTTATGGAGAAATAAATTATTAATATGGATTTAAAATTCAATGGGGTTAGAAATTTAATCTAGGCCCATAATTAATTTAAACATGTTAAGGATAAAGACTTATGGAGGCCCAATTATAATCTTGTGCAGAGCTAATTCAAGTAAATCCATTTAGAATGGCCCAATCTAGTTTAATTTCTTAGAAGCCCAAAACTCAGAAAATGGGCCTAAGTGAGAAATGGACCCTCAAACCAACCCAATGCCTCACTAAAACCCTAAGCCCTTCATCGTCTCTTTCTCATTTTGTAGAACCATAAGAAAAACTAAAGAAGGAAATTCAAAGGTCCAAGGGAGGCTAGGGTTTTACCAACATTTTGGCTCCATTTGACTCACTTAGATATGATTAGGCATAATATTGAGAAAAGTGAGATTCAAAGAATCCCAATAGCTCTTTTACCCTTTCAAGCATGCATATATGGCACATTTTCATTTCAATGAATGCAAGCATGCAATAAAAGCCTCTTGTAAACATACATAAGCAGATTCTCATGTCACATAAACTTATTCTAGTCAAACTTAGGATCTAAGGTTTTTGGTCTAGCCTTCCCAATTTTTTAGGACTTTTGGATTTGCCTCACCCACTTTTAGGGACTTTTGACTTGGGCTCACTCTTTCTTAAGACTTTTGGCACAATCTCACCCCATTAGGAGCTATATTGTATTCAAAATATGTTTCAAGAAGTATAATGGTACAAAAGCATTAAATCAATGGTTATAAACATATCTCATGGTTCAAACATACACATAAGCATCCAATGACAATTAAACATCTAAGAAATGCATATAAGAAAGGATAGAGAGCTACATTGAGTCAAGAAACATAAGCTTTCTTACTTGAAATTCACTTGCCCTTTTGGCCTCACACACACACCTAGGAAGATCTTGATTTGCTTAGCCTAGACACATCAAATGAGACACAATTGCATCATTGGAACCAATTCTAGCTTCACATGAACTCTATGCAAGCTTGTCTTAACTCATTACATGGTTATGGTTCCATATAAGAGCATAATGAAGTAACCCCTAGAATTTATAATCTTGGCTCCAATTTCTCATTCAATCTAAGTCTCATGACTCTATTTAAACTCATTAGAGTTATCACCAACTCAATTCAAGGAGCCAAACTTTAAGTTGCTTCTTTATGACTTTAAAAGGAACCTAGACTTCCATTTTTCAAACCATGGTTTCTAAATTCAAACCAATAGTTTCTTTGGTATTTATTATTCATATCTAGACCATTTCTATCCTTGGGATAAAAGAAAACTCTTCCTAGGTACCTATTCTTCCTCTTGGCCAAGACATGAAACAAGTAAGGAGCCCATGGAGTTTCATTCAATTTCCTAAATGTTTTGGCATCCATGAAGCTTCCTAGACCTCTTATAAACTCATACGTACTCTTACATAAGCTAGATTATCATTAGAAAGTTTCAAAAATTCTTAGGTGCAACAAGAACCCTAGGTAACATAACTTAAATTCTAAAGCTTTTCTTTTAGTTCCAATTGCATATTTTTAATTCTCATACCTCAACGACCTTAATTCCATCAAGTTTTAACCAAATTCACTTCCCCTCTCTAGTTTTTCTCTCTAGACCTAATATGGAAGCCATTGGAATTCAAAGAAAAATAAGTCTTTCTATTGCATGACATACCTCATTTGAAAGCTTACTAAATGGCGATTTTCTTATTATATTTGGTTGCTCCAAACCTCCATTTTTCTCATGAGGTCAGCCACTAGACTCCACCTTTTAAAAATCTAAAACCATCAAGAGAAAGAGAATGAAGAGAGAAAAAATTTTCATAACTAGCTTATTGCAAAATTCCATATATTTTCATACCTTTTTGCCTTCCCTTTTCTTCTCTCTCTTTCCTTCCTTTATCACGCCATAGGTACTAATTTTGGGTAGAAATTAAGTTGACAAACCAGAGGGAAATGGCATGGATAACATAAAAAGGTGTGGGGGATATTTCTTAACTTTTCTTATAATTACCATTTTGCCACTACATTTTGACTATGCTGTTTGAGCTCATTTTAAATCCTTTTTTAGAACCATCTTTTTCATATGAAGATTCATAAAATATCTTTAGTTTTACCCAAATTGGATTTAAAACCTTATCGAATGATTTGGTCGAAGTTTTGGTTAATTGACACTCTAAAATGTAAACCGGAGGGGTTTTAACCATTCTAGGGATTTCTATGGTTTTGAAGGCCTTTAAGAACCCTAGGAAATTCAATTTTTCCATTTAAAGGTCCTCCTTTAAGTTTTCTAAAAGTTGCCCAAAATTACAAAAATGCCACTAGCCTTTGTAGCTTTTCGTTTGGCCATTTTTTCTTTGATTTCAAGCCATCATTAGCTTTGTATTCTCATTTCTAAGTGTCTAAATCATTATTCTAATCTTGTTTAGCCTTTAATCATTCAATTTAAGGGATTTCCTTTTGTAATCTCCTTAGTTTTAGGACTTTTAGAACAACTGGGTATTACATAAGTAGCGTTTAGGTAGTCATTGATAGTTCAACTTTTTGGGTATTTGATTATTGCTATAAATGATGATTAAGAGTGGTATTTGTCTAATCTTATGTTCATAGGGAGAATTGGCATTATTGTTAGCTTTCAAAGATTTGTCAACCAATGAGGTAATTGGGGTTTAATTTAATTCCTTGCATATGTGCTTTGTTAATCTGATAATTGCTACATAATTTATGATTTTGAAGTACTAAATAATTGGTTGGCAACTTGATTGTTGTGTTTGGACCCTGAGTGAGTCTTTGGTGGAACTGTAGCACGGTACCAGTTGCAGTTGCCACCTGTGTATTGTAATTCTATCGAGCACCGGTTGTGATCAGACCCATGAATGCACTAAGTGTAGGTTGTATTCTATAGGGAGTTGGCACTGTGGATGGGACTTTCTTGGTGTTATTAGTCTTTAACATTATGTGTATGATTGCTAGTATGGGATAGTAGTTACTGGCATCTTAACTAATTCATTTGCTGATATGATATATGATTACATTATTTATCTAATTAAAATGTGCTTATACTGATTAAATTGTACATTTGTTTAGAATTATCCCTTGGTTATTGAGATTCATATCTCATCCTATGTTATGAGCTAACAATTCCAAGTAAAGGTTCCTTGAGTAAGGAAAAGGAGAAGTAAATGGATGAACTTCCATAGTCTGAGGCTATGTGTAAACTCTCTACACTGGAGCCATTTTTGTTTTTAATAGATGCTATCATTTTTGTAATCCCTTTTTTATAGCATCATGATGCATTATATTGCCAAGTGTAGGTATTTTGATATCTTGTAATCAATAATGTAACTAATAAGAGAGCAAATCTTGTAGTAGTTAAAATTTGATGTATGAATTTAATTAATATTTGATATGGATTATAGCTAATTAGAATTATCACTTAATCACTTGAGATTTGATCATGTAATGCAATGAATGGTTATCCTAATTGGCATTGTATGGTAGCTCAACTGGAATATGTACATATATACATATGAATGATGTGGTTAGTGGCCTTGGTTACCAATTGCTGTCATAACATGTTTAGGTGCAGATATGTGGTAGTTTGTACCTAATGAGTATTTCCTTTAAGGCTATATCCAATAAGAACTTTTAGATGGTGGTACCTGGAAGTTAGGATGTCCATTATACCACATATGATTGCTAAGGAAGCCTTAATATTCTTTTAGAGTAAGTGGTATAGTGATAAAAAACATGAAAAAGAGAGTGTAAGGTCAGAGGATGTAATGTCCGGTTTTCGTAAAAACGATGGAAACAAATACATTTTAAGAGTAAGACCTTTGAAATGAATTGGTTAAGGCCTAAAAAAATTAGAATAATGATCTAGATTTTAAATAATGAAAATAGAAGGCCAAAGGTGCCCTGAAACCGGAGCCAAAAAAACCAAACAGAATTCAATGAAATAGTTATGTAATAGAATGGTATTTTTGTAATTTCAAGCAATTTTTAGAATACTCATAGGAGAGCTTTTTGAATGAAAAATTTGAGCTCTCCAGGGTTCTCAAAGGCTCCAAAAATCATGGGAAGCCCCAAGACAGTTAAAACCCCTCCAGTGTATATTTTCTAACGACAATTGACTCGAACTTTAACCCTTTCGTTCGGGAAGCTTTTAGTTCCAAATTTAGTGATTCTAAAGGCATTCTATAAGATTGAGAACCTAAATTTTATGAAAGAAAAGACAGTTCTCAAAAAGGAGCTAAAAGGAACTGGAAACGAAAATGCCAAAAAGATAAGACGTATATGGAATTTTCTTAAAACAATTTTAAACCCTTCCTATTTAAGTGATGCACCCCACTCTTCTCCTCATTTGGCCAAATTTCTTTCTACCAAGGGAGAGAGGCACACAAGAGAAGGGAAGAGTGTAACACCATAATTTCTAACTCATTTCATGCCTTTAAATAACTCATTTCTAAGACTCATGAAAATTCTCAAAGAAAAAGACATTAAAATAATGATTATTTTAGCGTTACTTCGCGTATAAAAATTCCATTTAGTGTCACGTGGGTCTTGTGAGCTTATACATCACATTATCATATTTAATTACATGAATACAACTCATTTGTATCATTAAAAGTGGCCTACAACTCATGAAACTCGAAGGGAAGCTCAAAATATACATACATATTTTTAGTCAGATTTTTCCACTTTTCTATCACAACTTTGGCAAATCATAACTAATTCTAGAAAAATTGAAATGATGAATTCCTAGCCATTCTAGAAATTTATAGATGTCTACTTCATACTAAAAATATGTTCAGACCATAACATCCAACAAAAAGGATGTTTGACATTCGAAATGGTCCAGAGGTCAAGCTATCCACGGGTGCTATCACAGATTTTTGCAGCAAACTTCAAAAATGTCGAATTAATTCAAAAAAAATCCAATCCATGCAAATGATATCAATCTGGAAAGCTATGGATGTTAGCTAGAGGGAACAAATAACTCTAGACCAGTTTAGACATGCCCATACCTCAAAATCTAATCAAACAATAACAAAGGTTAGCTGGAGTTCCTGATACTGGATAAATTTTTTGAAAATTCATATGTCTCTCTCTGGAGAACTCAAAAGTTTCATTTAAAAAGTCCTCCCCTAAAGATTCCAAAATTTACTCAAAATGATGAAAATACCCTTACATTTTGTCACTCTTTCGTTACATTTTGTTTCTTTATTCTAACTCTATTTTTCTTCCTGTCTAAACCTGGGATTCTCATTTTTAGAAGTCTAGAATGCTTTCCAATTTTTTTTGAGACCTTAACTAAGTCATTTTGGGGAACTTGCTTTTGTATTTGGTGAATTTCATATGTTAACAGAGAAATCGTACATTACATTTTTCATATTTTCTCTCGTTTTTAGAGAACCAGATGTTACAAAGAGGAAGGGAAAAAACATGGTAGGAAAGGTATGATTTTCATGGAATTTCCTAGTCTTCTCTTTAATAAGCTTGCTCTCCTCCTTCTCTTCTTTCTTTTTATGGATTTATTGAATTTTGGTGCTATTTTGAGGTTAGACTAGAGGGGAGAATTTTAAAGTTGGAGAGGAGAATCCAAGCAAAAGAAGAAGCATCCAAAGAAAGCTAGGAAATCAAGGTAGTTTGGTTGTTTTCAAGCTTGCTCTTCCTTGTTCTTCTTCTTGTGTGTTTCGCCTCATGCATGGACAGCCAAGAGGGATTGAATGTTGAACCAAACCAAGGATGAATCTTGGAATTAAAGTGTGAGAAATAAGAATATGCAAAGGAAACAAAGAAAGAATCATGATTTTCCAAGATGCATAACCTAGGGTATTAGTTGCACCTTGGCTTGTAAGATGAGTTCTAGCCATTAATTAAGATGTTTAAGAGTCCATATGAGTTCCTACGACATCAAGGAAGCCTCCCACATGCTTCTCCCATTAAAGAAATTAAACAAACTCCATTAGTGCCAAATGGAAGCATAGCTTTGGCCTAAAGGGGTTTCATGTACCTAGGGAGTGTTTTAATTTCTTCCAAGCCTAGTTTTGTATCATATATGATGGGGGAGTATGAGAGGAAGCCTTAAAAAAATTTTAGAAAGCCTAGAAAGTGTAATGGAGGTATAGGTTCCGTATTGTAGTATAATGAAGCAACACCTAGCTAGGCTCCTTGAAATAGATGTGTGATGGCTCCAAGAAGTTTAAATGGAGTCAAGAGTCATAGATTAAGGGAGAGAATAGAGCCAAGATCATGTTTTCCCAAGGTTGATTCATTGGGTGCATTATGGAACTATAACTGAACCTTAGAAGCAATCTAGCTTTTCAAGTGCATATGTAGCTTTAAAAATTGTTCCAAGAGTACAATTGGCTTCCATCTTATATGTCTAAGCCAAAGGAATCAAGTCTCATATCCTTGTGAGTGTTTGGCCAAGGGAGAGGAAGTATTTCCAAGGAAGAAAGTGTGTTCTTGTGTATAAGATAGCTTTCTCTTCTTTCTCTCATGCATCTTTAGATGTGTTCTTATCTTTAAATGTGTGTGTGTGCATGTTTAAGCCACGAAAGATGTTTCTAGCATGTATTTATATGCCATAGTACTATGATGCTTTGTTTATGCACTTGAATGATGTTTTTTGAACATGAATGGCTTGTTCGAGTGTGGTAAAGCCAAAAGTCCATTAGTTAGGGTGAGGATGAGCCAAAAGTCCTTAAGAATGGGTGAAACAAAGCCAAAAATCTCTAAAAGAGTGAGGCTTGGTCAAAAGTTCCTTGAGAAAATGGGTGAGGCAAGTCCAAAAGCCCAAAGAAAATGGGCAAGGCCAAACCATTATCTTGGCAAGTCTATGTATGTCATATGTGACTTCTTGAATGTGAAACATGTTTCATGTATGTTTATGGATTCCAAGATAGCCATGCATGCATTTTTAGACTTGAATTTGCATCCATTATATGTTCTTGAAATGGAGAAGAGTTATTAGGATTCCTAGGATCTCATTCTTTCCTCCCCATTACCTAACATCTCTAGGTGGACCAAGTGAGCAAAGGTGTAACACCCCAAAATTAATTAAGCTATTAATCATAGATTTAGGTTAATTAAGAATAATTATTATAAAATAATTGGGCAAGCTATAAGAAAGGGAATTTATAGGAAAATAAACTATTAATATGGATTAAAGATTTAATTGGATTAGAAAATTCATCAAGACCCAAATTAATTTTAGTAAGCCATGGGTAAGGATTAATGGAGACCGAATGATTTTAGGTGTAGACCCAACTCCTTATTATGAGACTTGGGCCAAGAGAAATCACCTAACAATGACCCAATCTGATTTAATGAGATAGAGGCCTAAGACCCAATTTACATGAGCCCTTATAGTTGGCCCAACACACATTATGCAAACCCAAATTGGATTGACTCTTAGAACTTGGCCTAACCCAATCAAATTTCTGCAGCCCAACTCATGAAATCTAGCCCAACAAGTATAAAATCTAAACCCATGTGGATTTGGGCCTTTGGGTTAACCTATAACCCATTTAGGACCCAACTTAAACCCTAAATTAGTTTAGCCACCCCCTATTCTATGGAACCACAAGAAACACAAGAAGCAAATTCGGAGGTCCCTTGGAGGCTAAGTTTCTCACCACCTTCTTGGCCCTATTTTTCACTGCTAGAGTAAAAATCAGCCAAGGTGAGTGTTATATAACTTCATCATCTTCTCTTTCTCTTCAATTTGACCTAATTGGCTTCTCATTTGGAGCACCTTCACTATACCCAAAATCTGAAAATGTGTTTTTGGTGTTTTCATGGTAAAATTTCGTAGGTTAAGGCAGGGTATTGTTAGGTAAGTATAAACTCCTTATTTTGATACTTTCTCTGCTAGTTAGAGACCCCATTAGCTAACTTATGATATGGGCTCCATTTCTATGCAAAAATATCCATAATATAGGTGATATTTTGAAGTTTCTAGGCTAGGGAAGGCAAAATCCGAAATTGAGTCTCTTGGTAGCTGGGTAAGTGTCCCTTAGGCAAGTATTGATGGATTAATTATTTGATTATTGGATTATTGCCATAATTGATGAATAAGGATGGTAATGGATTGACTTATAGTGGTAATTTTCTGATGTTATAACTATAGAAGGATTTTAGTACTGCTGTTAGCTTCCCAAATTGGCTACAAGTGAGGTAACCAGGGATTATATTAATTTTATGCATGTATCTACTTTAATTTTATATTTGCTACATATGAATGATTTGAAATGCTAAATGAATTAGTTGGCTATCTATTGTATTATGTTTGGACCTTGTAAATCCATGTGGAGCTGTGGTACGGTTGCCACTCATGCATGTACTTCGATCGGGCATTGGGTTATGATTGAACCCTAAATGCACTGAGCCCTGGTTGTGCTCATTAGGGAGTGGGTGCCATGGATGGGCCTCTCCCGGTGTTATTGGCCTTTAACATGTGGAAATGTGATTGCTAGTATGGGATGGTAAATATAGTAGCCTAATCATTTCATTTGTTAATATGACTGATATAATTCTAATGCTCATTTTGATTCATGCATATATGTTAATTAAATTAGATTATATGTATGGAAATTGTCTTGATTATTGAGATTTGCATCTCATCCCATTTCATGGACTAACTATTTCAGGTGAAAGATCCTCTGGTAAGGATAAGGGTAAGCAAATGGATAAGCATCCATGAGCTGAAACTATGTGTGGGGAAGCTGCACTTGGATTGACCTAACTTAGGATAGATGCTAATTTTGTTATTCATTTGTATAGCATTATCATGTAATCATATTGCCAAGTGTAAGAGTTTTGTATTTGATAACTTATGACGTACCTCTTAGGGACTTAGGCCATATACATTCTAGAATCTGATGTATGAATTTACAACATTTGATATGGAACCTTATGGATCCAATGATTTGGTTTATTATTTGGAAATGTAATCATGTATTAACTTAAATGATGATTTAGACTAGTAATGCATGGCACCATATAGGGATTCCAATCTGAATGAGTTGGTTGGTTGTTTATTAATTTCACATGAAACTTGCTGATACACTGGTAGATTGATGAGTAGGAATTAGTACTTGAATCTTGAAATGGGCAATGTTAGATAAATAGGGTAACTCAAGTAGATAAATGCCATTAAAGCCTTACAAATTAAGGTAGAGTGAGCCTAGAGTGTTACTAAAGGGAAAATTGGAGAGCATGGGACGAAATTTGAGAGTTTTAGGAATAGAAGGTATTGGCTGCGGCCAAAATGGAATTAGGTGCGGCCAAAAGTGACGAAGTTGCTAAGGAAAGAAACAGAGAGGAATTGGCCGTGGCGAGAAGTGAAGTTAGCCACGGTGAAATGTGAGAGGCTAAACTAGGAGTCATCCAGAGACTAAGTCGCTACAGTGAAAGGGGTAGTTGGCTATGACAAATTTTGTGAAAATATGTCAAGTGATCCAAAGAGTAGTTGGCTGCGGTGTGAAGGGTATTTAGCTGAGGCAAAGGTACTCAATTCTTCATAATAACCTAGAAACCTTGGATTTTCTTATAGCAACATCAAGGTATGACTTGGAAACACTAGTAGGAGATGCTTAAGAGTTGAAAAATAATGGGTAATAGATTTAAAGATTTTTAATTGGGGATTTGTTTCTCTTATGTACATGAATACTTGTAAATATTTGGTTAATGACTCTAATAACATTAAGGTTCAAATTTCCTTACTTTTTCCTAAATTGATTAATTTAAATAGTGCTAAACCTTGATTTATGATTATTAACTACATGTTTAAGCTTAATTACCATGATTAGAAGTTAGGGTCGTCACAAAAGGAATGGGAGCTACCAAGCTTAAAGGAAAAGGAATGACATGGAAATGTACTATGTCTTCACATTGTAACCATTTTGGTGGCATATGATGTAACCTTATGATGAATGTGATGTAAACCCTTTTAAACTATGTAATTATATCGATACTTGATGTATATATGAGAATTGACACCATTTGAATGATATAACAAGTTTTTGACAATGAATGGCAAAAAATGCTTATATGTGCTCTTGTGTATATCATCAAGTGGGAGAGTAGGTTTGTGAGATCTGGGTTTTTGGATCTTTAAGAAATGTTTAATAGGCTATTTTGATGCTTTTTCACGTGCTCAAGTGGCCCTAGAAATGCTAGAAGCCAATTTGGTCCATTTTGACCCCTAATGAAGCTTGAAAAATGTTATTTTGGAACCCTATGTCAAGATCTGACCAAATGAACGAATTTTCTCATAAAATTTGGCATGATATAGATCTCATATAGAGATTTTTGAGAAGCTAAAGATCAGATTATTTAGAGCTCTGTAGAATTAATTATGAATTTTCAAAGTTGCCAAATTTCTACTATTCTAATGTGGTTACTATTTATATGGTCAGTTGCTTCTCCTACGTCATTTGAGAGCCAAATGACATCCAATGCTTATGAAATTTTACAGACATAAAATAGACATGATAAGTTTTCTATAGCCACTAAGATCACCCCAATTGAATGTTTGAGCAGAGAGATATGAATTTTTAAAGTTCAGAGTCACTATCAGTAATGCAACAGTACCTTTGGTAGTATTCCATTGATTTCCAATAGCTAAACGTTCTTGTTTTAGTCTGGACTTATTTTTACATAAATTTAACATCTACAGATTTCTAGAATGGTATAGTGTGCATGATTTTGATTTTGCTAGATTTAGTTATGATTTTTCAAAATTGGCACTAGAAATCTAGTAGTAGAACTCGAGATAGCCTTATATTATTTTGTGTATATATGCTATGAATTCGAGTTTTTGGCAACATTTTAAGATATTTTTGAGTTATATGTATGTAATTACATAGGAGAATGAGATGGATGAGTTCATATGGTCCACAGGACACAGAATGAAATTTTTATCCGCTACACAATGTAAAATAATCTATTATTTTATTTGAGTTTTCTTGAGAAGTTGTGTTAACTAAGGGAATATGACTAGAAATGAGATGAGATAAGTTAAATGAATATGGTGTCATAGAGGAGGTTTGAGTTGTAGCCAAAACTACTTAAGTCATGGCCAAGAGTCATCCAAAAGCAACAAGCATTGTGGCGCAAGCGGTTGAGTCACGGCACAACATAGGAAGTGTAGGTCCAAAGGGAACTCGAGAGTAATCTCATAAAGGTGCGAGGAAAGCTTGCCATGGTGAGCATTGGGTGAAATGTTGGGGAGACATGGGAAATTTTTAGGAGAGCTGATCCTATAGCTCATCTGGTCGTGGCAAGAATTTAGAGAATTGGAATAGTAGGGTTCAAAAGGTAACTTCACCATGGCGTGGAAGGCTTGGGTCATGGTGCAGATCATATATTTTTGTTTTGAGCTCTAATAACCACTCGCATCATGTTACGAGCAAACCAAGTTGTGGTGCAAGACCAATAACTTAGTTTTTAAGTCCCAGAAGCCAACTTAGTCATGACGGGAATATCCAAGTCGCGGCCTAAAACACTAAACTCCTATTTCTAGCCTCTAGAACTTAGTTATTATAAGGATAATGGTATGTAATGGCTTGGAAACAATTATGAGAGGGTTTTGTGGATGTAGAGTTAGTGGTAACATGATATGAAGGAAGTGTTTAACGACTTAAATTTGTTATAAGCTTAAATGGCTTTGCTTATTAAATAATGATCCTCAAGAAGATTAAGGTTTAAATGTCCTCAGTAATCTTTTCCTAAATGGCTATTTGTACTGACTTCAGATCTTGATTTGTCACCATTAACCATGTAATTAAGCTTAATCACCATAATTAGAAGTTAGGGATGTTACAACCTCACTCTGAAATACTCTCCATAAGATTAATTTCTACTGATTGGTATTTTGAAAAGATCTCCTTTTTTGGCTTGGGTCAAATCTGAATCTTCAAGTTTTCACAAAAATAAAATCAACATTAGAAAGCTCCTAGAGAGAGAAACAACCTTCCTAACTGGCACGAGGTGAAACGGGGTTGTTTACTTACCTAAACAAAGGCTTAATCTCTCTTTCTCTCTTCCCTCATATGTGACACCATGGAACACCTCTAAATCTGATTTTGGAAGGTTGAAGAAGATGGTGAGGCATATATTACTTAAGAAGCTTCATTTATAATTTTTTAAAATGACCATTTTGCCCCTATGTGCATATTTACTCTGTTTGGACTCATTTTTTAGGCTTTTTCAGAACCTGATTGCTTCCTACAATTTTTTTGGAGCTCTTTTACATAAAAACATATTTTGGGGGTTAGATGGCTTAAAATTGTGAAAAAAAGCTCTACCTAAAGTACTGGCACTGTTTGACACTTTCGGCACACTGGAAGGTTCTTATTTGATTCTAACTGTCCCTATAGTTTTTAGGGCCTCTAAAAACCCTAGTGATCTTAATTTTAGGCTTTAAAACTCTTTTCCTTAAATTTTTTAAAATTTACTCAAAATTATAATTTTACCACTGATAAGCTTTTTTTCTTTGTTTTGCTATTTCAGCTTCGTTTTTTTGTGTGTGTATGATTTCTTAACCTTGTTTCTTGATATTCTGATTAATTTTTTACCCTTATTTAACCTTAATTCCATTAACTTTGGAGTCTTCTTTTATTAACATACTGGTCTCAGTTCAGTTAAAATGCCAAATGTTACACCTAAGATTAGGCCTTGTGTGGGGTTTTTGCACTTGGGACAATTTTCACTTAGTATAGATGCTATTCTCCTTGTAATCAAACTAGTATAGCCTCATGATGCATTCATTTTTGGCAAATGTAGGTATTTTGATATTTTGTAACCAAGGATGTAACCCACTAGGAAGCTAGACCTTAATTTACATGGAATCTAATGTATTCACCTAATGCTGATTAAACATGGATTGCTGTAAATGTATGAAGTTTAAATTGTTAATCTATGGATGAGGTTATGCTACTATATCAATATTTAGCCTAAAGTTTAATATGTGAAGGTTCTTGCTATTATATATGCCTTGTGTGTGGATTTGAGGTGTGTCATAGCTATATTTTACATTTGAGAATACTTTAACACTTTAAGGATAGAAACAAGTTTATTTGGTCTATTAGAACTTGTTCAAAGTGGTCTAAGGTCAGTTGGTAGGGAAATGCATAGTCTGATGTTGTCACTAGTGGCTTTAGGTGTAATACCTAAACTTCCTAGCCCTTAAACAAATGCCACATAGGCTATCTTAACATATACTTGGCATATGGTACACATTTGCAAGAAAGTGGCATTTTTATCCATGATTACTTGTATAGTTGGAAAGCCATATACATGATTCATGGCTTTAGGGACCATGTGGACTTACAAATATCATTTTCCATTCATAACATATCCATTCAAATCATAAACATCACAATCCATCTCAAAAATCTCATATTTGGAACCAAATTTCATAAAATCCAAAATTTACTCTCGAGTTTGCTGTCCTAAATTTCTGATATGAACTTTGGAAATTTATAACTAATTATAGAAAACTCAAAATCATGCTTATTATAGCTTTCTAGAAAACTCTAGATGTTAGCTAATGACTAAAAATAGTTCTAGACTAAGATAGTAGCATTTAACCTATGAAAAGCAATAGAATAGTACATTAGATCTGGTTTCAGACAGCAACAAGACTTGGAACTTCAAAAATTTGTTTCTCCCTCTATAGAGCTCTAAATGAAGGGCTCTTAGGCTATGAAAATCTTATGATATCTAACTTATGCCTATAAAATTTCATAAGTATTGGACTTCATTTGTGCCATGAGTGACATAGAAAAGCAAAAAGACCATAGAATAGTAACTTGACAGATTTTACATAATTTAGCCAACTTGAAAAATCATAATAAATTCGCTAGAGCTCCAAATCAAGTTCTCTTTATCTCTATGAAAAGCTTTAGATGAGACCTATTTGCTGACCAAATTTCATATAAAAACTCATCTATTTGGTTAGACTTTGGTTTAACTTAAGAAATAGTCCATTTTGAAGTCCATAATGGGTTCATAAGGCACCAAATGACTTTCTTATCATTTCATAACCACTTGGGCACATCCAAAAACATGATTACAACATATAAGAGCATGCCCAATGATTCAAATCATCATGGAGCTCATTCTCACCTTGCCACTTACATTTATACATATAGACATAATAGCATATGGTGGCAAAAACTCATGTATTCATTCATTTGGTTTCAAAATGGATACATACATCATATTTGCATACATTTGAACATGTTCATTTTTTTCCACTTACCATTCCATTAGCTTTTCCTTGGATTTTGAGCTTTGCCCATAAGTGCAAAGGTTCAAGTGTGGGGGAATTTGATCAATGCCAATTTTAGATATATTAATCCTCCTGATCTTAGGCATTTTGATGATTGAATATAGCTATAGGGGTTTAATTAGGTGGAATTTGATTTCATTAGCCCTTTATGCACTTTATGAATCAATTTGCAAAATTATTAAGTTTTAATGCATGAATTTCTTTTAAATAATTTTGTGGATATTTCTACTTAATATTTTCCATTCTTTTATGCAGATTTTAATGGGCAATTTAAATTTAAAGGTTGGAGGAGAATTTAGGAGATGATGGAGGTTTTAGAAGAAGGAAGGAGCTTATGCAAACTCATTCACATTCATTCCATGAGCAACTCACATGTCATCCACCCACTCATTGAAGAGACATGGATTAAAGAACCTACTCATTCCATTCATTGCTGCACATCCAGCTCCCTTGTTCTCACGTGGAGGACACAATACTGGCATGCCTCCACTTTAAGCTACCACTAGAGCACACACATGCAACAACTAGCCACGAGTTCCAGTAAGAATGAACATGTGAAATGAGAAAGGAACTAGCTAAGAAGCAACATGGAATGGTGTGAAAAGAAGAAACATAAAGGAAGTTGCAAGAGAAGCAGCCACGGGTTCCCTTCCTTCACTTGAAGCAAACGAAGAAGGCAAAGCAAGGAGCTAACATGGAGAAGACAAGAAAAGAACATGGAATGAAGAAAGGGATAGCTCATACCATTCATTTTTCATGAGACCAAATCAACATGCATGATAAGTGATGTGGAAATGGTTCAAAAAGCCATAGCCTAGACAACACATGAACAATAAATTAAGGAAGCTCCAAAACAGAACGTGAGGAGTAGAAAAAAAAGATTAAATAAACATATGAGAAGGCAGCTCGTGTGGCTAGAATAGTGGAGAAGCAACATGAAAAGGGAACTACATGAAGCACACCTGAGCTTGCAGAGAAGGAACAAAGAGAAGCTACATGAGGAGCTTGAGCTAAATGAAGCAAGAAGCATGCAGCTACTGGTTCTAGTACTTTAAGAAAACACATATGAAGAAGTATGTATGGAAAAGGAAGCAACCCAGTTTTGAAGTGGCAGAACATGGAAAAGAAGAAGCATGCATTAGCAATGTGTGAATGATTTAAGAAGCTACATGGAGAGTAACAAAGAGAAAAATTCACGGGTTAAAGGGTCTAAAACAGCACTGGAATGTAGGAAACTCATGAAGGAGTTATACAGAATGTGTTCTCTTGTTTTATATAAGAAGAAGCTTCACATATGTCACTCACACAAGAAGCATACACAAAGATATGGGCTCTCTCACGTCCAGCATGCATTCACACTTACAGGTTAGCAAGAGCTAATGTGGAGGAGGAAAGAAAAAAAGAAAAAATGTGAGCAGAATAATTGGAAGCCACGTCATTTTTAAAGAAGGAGAAGCATGTGAGTGATTAAAAATAATACACTTAGGTAGCATCTCATCCATTAATTTAAAACACACCATCTCATCCATTGATTCAAGATGCATCATCCATCGTGGAATTAATCAACATATCAGCCATTCATCCAGGGAGGAATCCATCGAATAAATCATTCCATCATTCCATCATCATATTAAACACTCCATACCATTCCCCACTCCATACACCATAGCCATTTTTCTCCACCCATTTTCCTATCCATCTCCATTCCAATGAAGCATTAAGAGATGGATTGATAAAATGATAAAATAGATGGTGTTCCTTCATGGAGCACATGCTCATCTCTCATTAAAACTCATGTGTTCCCCTTCTTCTTTTAATGATCCCTCATGTGCTACCTCTTCTTTAATTCTTAGCCAGAAACACATGAATATGTGTAGGCCCCCTTCCTTCCATATGGCATGTGGCATGTGAATCTGGACATTCTTCCCTAGCTTCTTCCTTCATGCATGATTTGTATAAATGTACATGCTCTATTCATCGCTTCTTCATTCATATTTTCTCTATCATACAACTACCTTTATCTTTCATTCCACCTTCTCCAGCTGATGTGTGTGTATAATCTATAACCCATGTTTAGGTGACATCATGCACAAGTGAATGCTAGTGGAGCTGCTCTTTATGTTAAACCTAGAACTGGTGGACCTAAGCCCACTTCTCCTCCATTTTGTGCTTCTTCATGCATTATTCTCTATACATTCTAGACCTACGTCTCTTCCTATTTTCAAATACTCTGCAACTCTTCTCTACCTTCATTAATTTATGTTGCCTCTACTATTTCCGTATGCATGTATTTGGCAGCCCTTCATGTTTGTTTCTTCTTCTTTCGTGTTACCTCTACATGATTGTAAGCTCTTTGCTTCTTCTTCATTCTATCCAGCCTGTAGATCCTTCTTGCTCTTTCACGTGTTACTCTCCTTTTATTCCATATAAAACCCATAACTTCTCTTCCTTCCACACTCATTCTAGCCCATAGCATCTTATTTATCATGTTGCTTCTCCTCTATTTCAACCACGTTGTTTCTTCTCTTCACACAAGCTGCCTTACGTGTTTGAGCTTGTTTTTATGTGAAGAAAACCTTGTGCTTCTCTCTGCCCATGCTCTATACCCATGGCTACTTGTTCAACTTGCTTCATCCATGTTAATGCTTTCCTCCCATAACCTGTAGCTCCTTCTTCTTTTTCTACTCACATGGATGATGAAATGGAATGAATGGATGATTAGTGGATGGATTTCTAATGTATATTACCTTGTGTGTATCTATGCTAATGCTTCCACGTGCTTGCTCTTTATATGACATGGACTAGATGGGAAGAGATGCTTCCACGTGAGAGTGAATGAGGTGAGCTGCTACTTTGCAAGTGTGCAAGCATATGGAATAGAGAAACCCTTCCAAAATGAAATGAAATGAAACAAAATAGAATCAATGGTCCATGAAATAAAATAGTAATCTAGAAAATAAAACTATTAAAATACTCAATTTATTCAACAAAATTCTAAAAGATAAAAGCTTATTTCCTAAACTAAATAACATCCTCTAAAGCTCAAAGTGCATCAATTCATGAATAAAAAGACTAGAATTACTGGTTTAAAATATAAAAATATGTGAACTATCAAATTCCCCTACACTTAGACTTTTGCACTCTGGGCAAAACAAAAGATCAAAGAAAGGCTAGTGGAATGGAAAGTGGAAAAAGAAAAAGAAAAAGAAAGCATAAAAGTCACAAGCTAGAGACTAATCACAACTTATCAATACTTCAACAATCCAAGCTAACTTCACCTGCATTAAGAAATAAGCTCCATGGCAATTTCATTTGAAAAGAATGAATTGAAATGCATAGCCTTTCACATGGGTTAGTGTTTACTCTCAACTTTTAAATGTTTAAGGGAATGTGTTTCACTCAAGTTCCACCTATCAAAACCTCACTACCATAGGCTTGTCTAGCTTCTAAATCTCTAACACCATGCTAAATGCAATGCACAAATCAATAGGACTTTTATTCAGGGTTGTAATGGGGTTAGGGAAAGAAATAAATGGATACATAAGAAAAGACAAGCAAATGTATACCTTAGAACCTCAAAAGCAATCAATAGAACTTATGATAGGGAAAAATGTGCATCTAGGCCTTATTTCCAACTAGTATAAGTGAATACAAGCTCAACTCAAAACATTTCTTTCTTTTGCTTTCTTTTGAATTCATTATTTTTCTTTTGCTCTTCTATCTCTTCCTTTCTTTAACTTTAAACATTTTCCTCAACTTTGAATAATAATGGCCTAAATGGATGCAAAGCATACATTCTCTCATCCTAAACAAGTGTAATGCTCCTTGAAGTCCCTAAAGCATCTTAAAATAAGGTGGGAAACATTTCTTTTGTACTTTTCATGGCTATGGCTAAACAAGAAAAGAAAACCAAGTCCAAACTGGCTAAACAATGGGCAAAATCCATATAAAGGTTAGCTTTTTGGCTCACTAGCTATAAAAGAAAGGAATGCCTTATCACTTTCATGCATGCAAATGTAAATGTGGTCTCAATAAAGAATTAAGACAAGTTCTAGAGTGAAAGCAATGATAGGTGAATACATACTAGAAATGAATAGATATGGCTCAAATCCTCACTAGCTAATGGCTATCAAATAATCAATTGAAATCAAATTCATTCCCGCTTCACTTGAATCAAGATACAAGATCCATTACTTGATATGTCAAAATGAATCCAAGCTACAATCATCTCAACTTGCAACTTTCACAATTTTTTTTTAAATCACACTATTTTTTAAAATATTTGTAAAAATTTAAAATTTTTTTTAAACAAACCAAAGCAAAGAGAAGATGAAATGGAATGAAATGACTCCACCCCCCCACACTTAAATATTGCATTGTCCTAAATACCAACACAAGATTCAGTTAACAAATAAATAGCACAATATAAAAAGAGTGGAAGGAAAGGTATACAATAGGATGAAGTTGAATTGAAGATCTCAAGGTGGGCTCAGATTTCCTGTGTAGTTAGTTAGCAATTTATTGCTTACAAAACAAATAAAACAGACAATAATGTAGAAAAGAAAGAGAAAAACTAAATCCTAAACTAAAAAAAAACTCTATAAAAGACTAACTAATCATAAGTATCAAAAATGAAAATCAAAACAGCTTTATTCCTTTTTAGTTCAACAAATTTAGGTCTCATTACTTTAAAGCATTTTGATTGATCATGTAAGGATGATTCATAGACTTCCTCAACTATCAATAATCTTGGAAATCAGAGTCAGTATATTCAAAAGTAGTAAAAGAAGGAAAATTAAATTTAGGAAACTCAAAACAAAACAAAGAAAATTTGAAATCAAAACTCTCTAGATATCTGTCTAAACCAATGAATCTATTAGACTTTCATTAGTAAGAGTCACTATATCAACAGAAGAATTCAATTGCAACTTCTCACAGTCTTTCAAGTGAAAACCCTACAAGGTGTAACAACAAAAAATTGCTGAAATTTTTGAAATCCTGAAATTTTTCTAAGTCTGCTGACTATAGAGAGAAATGGCCTAGCTATAGCAAATGTGCCTGTTCGCTATAGCGAGAATACTTCTAGCTATAGCGAGTTCAGGCATCTCATACAAAACCAAGGGGTTCTTCATAATAGTGTACGCCATAGCGAGAATAGAGGTTTGGGACTGATACGTGCTCGCCGTCGCGAGGGTTAGTCCGAAAAAGCATGAAAAATGAGAATTTTACTTCTTAAAGCATCTAGATCCTTTCCTTTTCTTCTAACTAACCTAAGCTTCATCCAAAATAGAGAAAAAGGCTTGAGAGAGAGAGAGAGAAACTAAGAGAAGCTAAGAGAGAAGGAAGGAAATCAAGGAAGAAAGGTAAGAACCTTTAAAGATATCCATGCTTCTTCTTCTTGATTTTACTCTTTTCCTTCTAAGTTTCCTTTCCATGGGTGATTAAGTAAGATAGCACTATTCTGACCTAGAATGAGTAAGAAACCCTTGAAAGAGAGTGTGATAAGTTAAGAAATACTAAGGAAGTAGAAGGAGAGTTAGTGAAATCCTAGAGGGAGAAACTAGGGGTTCTTACATATTTTGTAAGGTTCACCTTGATGAAGAACCCCCTAGCTTTGTGAGTGTTTATTTGAGTTATGAAAGAGTAATTGTATACTATTTGTTGTGTCTAGGCTCAAGAGAAGCAGCTCCATCTAGTTGTGATTGTGAAACTAAGAAGGGAGAAGAGAAATTGAAAGGGAAGGCTTGTGTTGGCTTGTAAGGTAGCTCTCCACTCTTTCTTGTTGCATTCTTGGATGTATATAATCATTGTATACTTGTGTATGTGCTTGTTGTGTGAGACATGCCATATGTTATTGCCTTGATGCATTGGTACCAATATGCTTATGTTTTGGGTTGTGAAAATTGCTCGAGTGAGGTAGTGTCGAAAGTCCTTTGAGATGGGTGAGGTGGAGCCAAAAGTCTTTAGAAATAGGTGAGACAAGGCCAAAAGTCTCATGAATAAGTGAGGCTAAGTCAAAAGTCCCTAAACCAAGGGTGAGACCATCCAAAAGTCCCAAAAATCGAGTGAGGCTAGACCAAAAGTCCCTAGAGCTTATTCTTGGCATTGATATGATATTCATGGCATGTAAATCATGTGTTGTATGATTGTGAATGGTTAGATGCCTACTTGCACGCTTTGACTTATTTATATGCCTTGATTGCTTCTTGAATAAGTGTATGAGCTATTGAGATTCCATGCATCTCACCCCCTTCCCTTTCCTATCTCATATGGTCCAGGTGGAGTTCAAAAGCCTAAGAGTGGAGACCATGAGGCATAGATGGCCCTTTTTGATACTTTTGCATAGTTTGATATATAGTAAAGCCAAAGTGCTCCTGTATACATATTCTTTTTGAGATGTAAATACTTAAGCAAGTGTAAAAGTATGTATCAATGATGTATGATCCATGTAAGGAACCAAAGTAATGAAATTATGAGATTTGGCTCCTTTGTGGCTTGTATATAGTAGTGTACCTTTGCCTGTAGCATAGTGAGTTTGAGATGTATGATGATATGGACCACTTGGGTGTTTCATATATGCTATATTTATGCTTTAAAACTTTTCCAAGAGGTGCTAAAGCATGTAGGAGACCATTTACCCCTATTTTTAATCATTTATGGTGTCAAACCCGCCAAATTTGTGAGCTCTATCAAAGTATGACCAAATGAGCTCTTCTTTATATGAAATTTAGCATGCCTCTAGAGCTTGTTGAGAATTCTTGGAAAACTAAAGTAGGTCATATTTGGAGGTCTAGGGAATATTTGACGAATTGTTGAAGTTGGAGAATTTTTCTAATTTTGTTTATTGTACTATGAACTAGTTCGAAAATAAATATGTGTCATTCATGGACCAAATGGTGTCCAATTTCATAAAATTTTATAGACATAAATTAGACATCCACAGTGACCTATACCAATTTGAAGCACCTTAATCGGAGGTCTGTAGAGGGAGAAATAACTTACTAAAGTTTTGTGTCAGCATCAGGGAAGCCATCCAACCTTCGTTACTATTCCATCAATTTTTGATATCAAAATGCTACTAAAATGACCTGAACTTATTTTTTCCTCTGACTAACATCTGTAGCTTTCCAAATTGGTATAGTTTTCCTAGATTAGATTTTTATGGAATTAGTTATGAATTTTTGATGTTCATGACAGCAAGCTGCATTAGTACCAGGGACAGCCGGACCTCTGTCTCTTTTTCAATGTCAAACATGGTCCAAACACTGAGATTGTGGTTGGAAATTATTTTTATGTAAAGTTACACTTAGAGCTTTCTAGAAAGCTATGGTTTGCTTAATTCCCATTTTCTAGAATTAGTTATGATTTTCCAAAGTTAGAGCCAAAAATTTAACTTTTGGGCTCATTTGAGAAATTGCATTTTCTTAGTTTTTGGGCTCATATCCGTGGTTTATGGGCTATTTGAGGCTATGTATGAGTTGTGTAAATGGAGTTTGAGGAGAGAATGGGATTCATGGGTTCATAGGACCCATGAGGCAAAATATGACTGATTAAACTCTGATTTGAAGCAGTAAAATACCACGGTTTTGGTCCTTTTCTTTGGAAATCATATGGGATCAAGCCTAAGCATAGACTAGTTGGGATTAATATATTATGGTGTTACATTTTGGTATCAGAGCAAAGGTTTAGGTACTTTTGCTCGGTGTTGGGCTCTTGAATGGTTTGAATCGCTTGTGTTTGGTGTGAATTGCCATGGAAGTGGTAGCATACATATATATATGTGCTTGTGATATGATTATGAACTGAAGATTGCTACTTCTTTTCAAAGAAGATGGTTGAGACTAGATGGGGCAAGGGTAGAGGCAAGCCACTCAGGGCTCAGAAAGTTGAGCCAACGATTCCGGTTGGGCCTGAGGATCCTCTGCGAACCATCATGGAGAGACTTGACCAATATGAGGCCATGATGGGCCAACACCAGGAGATGCTGGAATAGCAGAGGTACATTGCCCAACAACAAAATGATATGATCATACATTTGCAAGATACCCTGGCTAGGCAAGAAGATGCCAGGAGAGAAGCCCCTGTACCTCAGCCATCCATATCTGGCGTTCCACCTGCACTTCTCTAGGAGCCTATCGCTACTCAGACCCAGATGCCTATCTAGAAACTGTTGAAGCAGTTTAGGTGGAACAGTCCACCCTCGTTTGATAGGGAGTTAGATGCGAATAAGGCAGAGGCTTGGGTTATGGAGTTGGAGAAAAAATTCTCGATGATGGATTGTACCACCGAGCAGAAAGCTCAGCTAGCCACTTTCATGCTACAGAAAGAAGTCGATAGATGGTGGTGTAGCACAAAACCCCTAATGGAGACCAAGAATATACAGATAACTTAGGAAAGTTTCTTAGTCGAGCTTTATGAGAAATATTTCCCTAGTTCGGTGAGGAAGAAGAAAGAGATGGAATTTATGAGCTTGAGACAGACGGATGAGATGACCGTGGACCAGTATGTGGCCAAATTTATTGAGTTATCTCGGTATTCCTCTTACCTCCAGAGGTATGATGATGAACCCTGGAGATGTGAGTAGTTTGAGACTGGGTTGAAGCCCCTAATTAGAGACAAAGTTACTCCACAACAGATCAGGAAGTTTAATACCCTTATGGAGGTCAGTAGGGTGATTGAGACTAACCTATGAGCTATCATGCCTGCTACAGCTATAGCTAGTCAGAAGGGGGCTTCGGAATTGAAAAGATCAAGACTAAAAGAGGGTTCTAGTGTGACACCTAGCACCAAAAGGAGAGGCAAGGAGCCATAGAATAGAAGGCCATAGTAGGGCAAGTTGATGCCGCCTCCTCGGAGCCAGTCATCCTTCCAGCAGTCTCCAGTGACATGCTTCAAGTGTGGGAAGCTAGGGCACATTGCTAAAAGCTGTCCCCAGATGGAGATAGCACCTCCTCCTAGGCCACAAACCCAGGGTCGAGTGCTTACTCTCACTCAGCAGGAAGCCAGTGCGTCCCCTAGTTTGATTTGAGGTACGCTAATAGTGAATAGCTTTCCTGTTGTTGCTATGTTTGATTCGGGTACTAGTCACTTGTTTATATCCTTTGATTGTGTGAGACAATTGGGTCTGGCTATTAGTGTCTTGCCAATTGACTTGTCTGTCACTACACCCACTGGAGGCCACGTGGTTACTTCCCATACTTGCTTAAATGTTACTGTTCAGTTCAATATTGTCATATCACTATTGATTTGATCTGTATGCCCTTCCATGATATTGATTTGATTATTGGTATGAACTAGTTGGCCGTGAATAATGTGGTACTTGATTATGAATAGTAAACCATTTCCTTACTTACTTGTGGGACTATACCTAGGGTAGGAGCTGAGTTATCCTTTGTGACTACTGCCTAGGTTGAGAGGCATTTAGAGTGTGGATGTCAAGAGTTTCTAGTCTTTTTCTCTATTCAGGCTGAGGTAGAGGAAGGGATAAAGGAGATCCCAATTGTCAGAGAATTCTTAGAGATTTTCCCTAAGGAGTTTGACTTTAGTGGTCTACCTCCTGAGAGAGAACTAGAGTTCCCTATAAACATAGTGCCTAGGGCTGGATCGGTGTCCAAGGCTCCTTATAGGATGGCTCCCGCCGAGCTTACTAAGTTAGAAAAGCAGATAGAGAATTGTTAGAGAAAGGGTTTATCTACCCTAGTGTTTTACCTTGGGGAGCTTTGGCGTTATTTGTGAGAAAGAAGGATGGCAGCTTACAATTGTGTATCGATTACAGAGAGTTGAATAAAGTTACCATCAAGAATAAATATCCTCTCCCTAGAATCGATGATTTGTTAGATCAGTTGGCTGGGGCATCTGTGTTTTTCAAAATAGATCTTAGATCTGGGTACCACTAGTTAAGAGTGAGAACTGAAGACATCTCTAAGACGGCCTTCAAAACGAGATATGGGCACTATGAGTTCCTTGTGATGTCATTCGGGCTGACAAATGCGCCTGCTGTGTTCATGGATTACATGAACAGGGTATTCAGACCTTATGTAGATCAGTTTGTGGTGGTCTTCATTGATGATATCCTACTGTACTCCAGATCCTTTGAGGAGCACAAGAGGCATTTGAGATTAGTCCTAGAGACCTTAAGAAAGAAAAGGTTGTATGCCAAACTTAGTAAATGTGAGTTTTGGCTGACTGAGGTGAGATTCTTAGGTCATATGATCTCACAAGATGGGGTCATGGTTTATCCTCATAAAGTTGAGGCTGTGTTATAGTGGGATAGACCTAGAATGATCACTGAGGTTAGGAGTTTCCTAGGTTTGGCAGGATACTATAGACTATTTATTCAGGGCTTTTCTCAGATGGCCTTACCACTGACAAGGCTAACTAGAAAAGAGACACCATTCATGTGGGATGATAGATGTGAGAGGAGTTTCTAAGAGTTGAAACTCTGTTTGACCACTGCCCCTGTACTGTTTATCCCTGACCCTAGTGAACCATTTGTGGTTTATTGTGATACCTCGGGCAAAGGGTTAGGATATGTGTTGATGCAGCTGGGTAGAGTAGTGGCATATGCCTTCAGGAAGTTGAGGCCTCATGAGGAGAATTATCCCACACATGACCTAGAGTTAGCCGCCGTAGTGTTTGCTCTTAAAATCTAGAGACACTATATGTATAGTGCTACCATAGAGATTTATAGTGACCACAAAAGTCTGAAATACTTATTTGACCAGAAAGAACTCAATATGAGACAAAGGAGATAGATGGAATTCTTGAAAGGCTATGATTATATGTTGAAATACCATCTGGGTAAGGCCAATGTGGTGACCGATGCCCTAAGTAGGAAGTCCATCCACGTTGCCTATATGATGATTAGGGAGCAGGAGCTCCTAAAGAAGTTTAGAAATTTGAACCTCTCTTGTCAAGTGGTATTAGGTAAATTGTATATGAGTGAAACCCGAATTGAGAATGTATTGAGAACCCAAATCTTAGATGCCCAGAGAGAGGATGAGTTCCTGAAACGGTTCAGGAATGAGATTTTCTAAAGTAAGACCTCAGATTTCAAGGTGTCTAAGGATGGTATGATAGTATACCGAGATAGAATCTGTGTACCTAGTCGAAATGAATTGAGAGAAAGCATTTTAGAGGAGGCACATAAGAGTAAGTATACTATCTACCCAGGTGGCACTAAAATGTATCGGGATTTGAAAAGAATTTTCTGGTGGCCGGGGATGAAGAATGATGTGATGGATTATGTAGCCAGATGCCTAGTGTGTCAGAGGGTAAAAATAGAACATCAAAGGCCAGCTGGGTTGTTGCAACCCCTAGATTTACCTGAGTGGAAATGGGATAGTATAGCCATGGACTTTGTTATGAGGTTACCCAGGACACCCTCTGGACACGATGCTATTTGGGTAGTAGTGGATAGACTAATCAAGTCTGCACATTTTTTAGCTATCAGAGCTACTCATACATTGGATAGATTAGCCCAATTGTATATCAGAGAGATAGTGCGACTTTATAGAGTACCTAGTAGCATAGTTTCGGATAGAGACCCCAGGTTCACTCGAACTTCTAGAGGTCGTTACAGCATGCCTTAGGGACTAGGTTGCAGTTTAGTATTGCATATCACCCCCAGATAGATGGTCAGACTGAAAGGATCATCCAGACCTTGGAGGACATGTTGAGGGCATGTGTGTTAGAAATAAAGGGGTAACTGGGATGCGTATTTACCGCTAGCAAAGTTTGCGTATAATAATAGTTACCATTCCAGTATTCAGATGGCCCCTTATGAGGCTTTGTATGAGAGAAAGTGCAGATCCCTTCTGTGTTGGGTTGAGCTAGGTGAGAGGAGCATGATAGGACCTAAGATTGTGGACCAGACCACCTGACAGATATAATTAATTAGAAAGAGACTCCTCGTGGCCCAAAGTAGGCAGAAAAGCTATGTCGATAAGAGAAGGAGGCCATTAGAGTTTGAGATTGGAGACCATGTGTTCATTTGAGTGTCTCCAGTGATGGGAGTAGGTTGGTCAATGAGGGTAAGGAATCTCAGTCCTAGGCATATTGGTCCATTTGAAATCCTTGAGAAAATTAAACCCGTGGCTTATCAGATAGCCTTATCTCCTAACCTAGCCCAAATCCACGATGTTTTTCATGTCTCCCAATTGAAAAAGTACTTACCAGACCTCTCACATGTCATAGAATATGAGCATGTGCAATTGTAGGAAAATCTTTCCTATGTAGTGAAACCAGAGAGAATTGTGGATGCTAAGCTGAAACAGCTGAGAAGCCAGAACATTCCTCTGGTGAAAGTGGTCTGTAGAGGTTTGACATCTGGGGAAGCAACCTGGGAATTAGAGGATGAAATGAGGCAAAAATATCTAGAGTTATTCCCTTGAGGTATGTATTTAAATTTTGAGGATGAAATTTCTTTTAAAGGGGTAGAAATGTAACAACCAAAAATTGATGAAAATTTTAAAATCCAGAAACTTTTCTAAGTCTGCTGGCTATAGCAAGAAATGGCCTAGCCAGAGCGAATATGCCTATTTGCTATAGCGAGAATACTTTTAGTTATAGCGAGTTCAGGAATCTCATACAAAAACTAGGCGGTTCCTCACAATAGCATATGCCGTAGCAAGAACAGAGATCTGGGATTGATACATGCTCGCCGTAGCGAGGGTTATTTTTTGCTATAGCAAGGGTTAGTCCGTAAAAGCATGAAAAAGAAGAATTTTGCTTCTTAAAGAATCCAGATCCTTTCCTTTACTTCTAACTGACCTAAGCTTCCTCCAAAACAGAGAAAAAGGCTTGAGAGAGAGAGAGAAACTAAGAGAAGCTCAAAGAGAAAGAAGGAAACCAAGGAAGAAAGGTAAGAACCTTTAAAGATCTTCATGCTTCTTCTTCTTAATTTTACTCTTCTCCTTCTAAGTTTCCTTTCTATGGGTGATTGAGTAAGATAGCACTGTTCTGACCTAGAATGAGCAAGAACCCTTGAAAGAGAGTGTGATAAGTTAAGAAATACCAAGGAAGTAGAAGGAGAGTTAGTGAAATCTTAAAGAGAGAAACTAAGGGTTCTTACATATTTTGTAGGGTTCACCTTGATGAAGAATCCCCTAACTTTGTGAGTGTTTATTTGAGTTATGAGAGAGTAATTGTATGCTATTTGTTGTGTCTAGGCTCAAAAGAAGCAGCTCCATCTAGTTGTGATTGTGAAACCAAGAAGGAAAAAGAAAAATTGAAAGGGAAAGCTTGTGTTGGCTTGTAAGGTAGCTCTCCACTCTTTCTTATTGCATTCTTAGATGTATATAGTCATTATATGCTTGTGTATGTGCTTGTTATGTGAGATATGCCATATGTTATTACCTTGATGCATTGGTACCAATATGGTTATATTTTGGGTTGTGACAATTGCTCGGGTGAGGTAGTGCCAAAAGTCCTTTGAAATGGGTGGGGTGGCGCCAAAAGTCCCTAGAAATGGGTGAGACAAGGCCAAAAGTCTCATGAATGAGTGAGGCTAAGTCAAAAGTCCCTAAACCAAGGGTGAGGCCATCCAAAAGTCCTAAAAATCGAGTGAGGCTAGACGAAAAGTCCCTATAGCTTATTCTTGGCATTGATATGATATTCATAGCATGTAAATCATGTGTTGTATGATTGTGAATGGTTAGATGCCTACTTGCACGCTTTGAATTATTTATATGCCTTGATTGCTTCTTGAATGAGTGTATGAGCTATTGAGATTCCATGAATCTCACCCCTTTTCCTCTTCTATCTCATATGGTCCAGGTGGAGCTCAAGAGCCTAAAAGTGGAGGCCATGAGGCATAGATGGCCCTTTTTGATACTTTTGCATAGTTTGATATATAGGAAAGCCAAAGTGCTCATGTATACATATTCTTTTTGAGATTTAAATGTTTAAGCAAGTGTAAAAGTATATATCAATGATGTATGATCCACGTACGAAACTAAAGTAATGCAATTATAAGATTTGGTTCCTTTTTGGCTTGTATGTAGTAGTGTACTTTTGCCCATAGCATAGCGAGTTTGAGATGTATGATAATATGGACCACTTGGTCATTTCATATATGCTATATTTATGCTTTAAAACTTGCCCAAGAGGTGCTAGAGCATGTAGAAGACCATTTACCCCCATTTTTAACCATTTATGGTGTCAAAACCGTCAAATTTGTGAGCTTTATCAAAGTATAACCAAATGAGCTCTTCTTGATATCAAAATTTGGCATGCCTCTAGAGCTTATTGATAGATTCTTGGAAAACTAAAGTGGGTAATATTTGGAGGTCTAAGGAATATTTGGCAAATTTTTGAAGTTGGAGAATTTTTTTGGTTTTGGTTATTATACTGTACAACTAGTCCAAAAATGAATCTATGTCATTCATGGACCAAATGGTGTCCAATTGTCATGAAATTTTATGACCATAAGTTAGACATACATAGTGACCTATACCAATTTGAAGGACCTCAATTGGAGGTCTATAGAGGGAGAAATAACTTTCTGAAGTTCTGTATCAGCATCAGAGAAGTCATCCGACCTTTGTTACTATTCCATCAGTTTTTGAGATCCAAGGCTACTGAAATGACCTAACTTATTTTTTCCCTCTGGTTATCATCTGTAGCTTTCTAAGTTAGTATAGTTTTCCTATATTGGATTTTTGTGGAATTAGTTATGAATTTTTGACGTTCATGATAGCAAGTTGCATCAGTACCAGGGATAGTCGGACCTCTGTCTCTTTCTCGATGTCAAACATGGTCCAAACGCTGAGATTGTGGTTGAAAATTATTTTTATGTAAATTTACACTTAGAGATTTCTAGAAAGCTATGGTTTGCTTGATTCCCATTTTTCTAGAATTAGTTATGATTTTTCAAAGTTAAAACCAAAAATTTAACTTTTAGGCTCATTTGAGAAATTGCATTTTCTTAGTTTTTGGGCTCATATCCGTGGTTTATAGGTTTTTGAGGCTATGTATGAGTTGTATAAATAGAGTTTGAGGAGAGAATGGGATTCATGGGACCCACGAGGCAAAATATGACTGATTAAACTCCGACTTAAAGCAGTAAAATACCACGGTTTTGGTCCTTTTCTTTGAAAATCATATGGGATCAATCCTAAACAGAGACTAGTTGGGATTAATATATTATGGTGTTATACAAGGTATCTGGCAGTTGCTTAATCTCAGTTGGGAGAGTCTGTGGCTTGTTGGAAATTACTTCACCAACTCCAAGAATCTGTTTAGGACTCTCAGCAAAAGAAATAATATCTTCCCTGACCAAAGAGACATCAGTAAGCTCACAATATTCTAAACAATGATCAGTAGCAAAATCTAGTTTGTTACTATTGTCAACAAGAGTACAAGGATCAATAGGATTTTCAATATTAGCACTATCTTTATGCATGCTCTCATCAATACTAGTATGATCAGTAGAATTACTCTTATCAACAATTTCAGTGTAAACAAAGGATTCTATGAATTCAATAGATTTATCAGACCTCAGAAACTCATCTATCTTAACACACACAGGACATGTATGCAAATCATCACATAAGCATCTAAGAGTAGGGTATGAATTATCAACAACAAGTTATTTAATAATTGTATTATCCATATCATTATCACATGCTACATCCATTATTTCATCCCTCATATCATCACATGCTAGTGAGGAATCATGATGATCAAAATATGTGAGGAACTCACTAGTCTTAATGAAAGTATTAATCTGGGAGCATCTATCACATATAGTGGATCTAACACAAACATAATTAAAAAGATCATTCAAATCAACTGTCACATGGTCCAGTTGGTATACTATTCCTAAACTCAGAAGATGCATCATCAACAGGCTTATCAACCAATCCCATGCTAGGAATAGAATGATCATCACATTTTAGGTCACCCCCACACTTATCTACAAGCCTAGACTTAATAAGATCATCATTAATAGCCTTAGAAATGAAATCATCACTATGGTCACAGCTAGGTGTAGAAATATCAAGTGCATCAGTACACAAGGACTTATGAACATCAATAATTGCATCATTTTTGCTCAATGAATTGCCACAATCAACCAAATTAGGAAATTCAACAATAATTTCTTCATCAACATTATCATCATCAAGCAATTCAGGATCAACATCATCATGTGCATTAGTAATCACAATGCTATTATCTAAACTAGAATCAGTTCCAACAAAATGCAAAATATTAGAATATGGAAGCATACTACCTAGTGAATAGGACTCTTCATCCTCTATGCATTAACCTAATCCAATTTCCATTGATTCCGGACTAAGACTCCCTAATTGTGTTCATGGCAAATGGTATTGAATTACCATTCAAGATTCAAGAAATTAACAAAATAATATTGAATTAAAACCACAATCCCACACTACATCATTAGTTCTTGCCTTTAGGAACAATGAACACTTGAATTTGATTGATTAATTGATCAATTAGCTTTTGAATTATTACCCTAAGATGTTTAATGAACCAATTAAACTCCAAGGAATCCTTAAATCAAACAATCAAGCACACAATTTCACTCATGCATTTCATCAAGCACCTTGATCACATACATGAGAAATTAGAGGAGAAATGAAAATTTCAGTATTTAATCTAATCAATTAATCAACAAAAAGATTTTCTAATTAGTGTCTAACTAACCAGTAATTACAACTACACCAATCTCAATCAAATACATCTTAACCAAGCAAGTACAAGAAAAAGGCAAAGCATAGAAAGTAAGAAAATCTTAACCTAAAAAACCCTTGCAAAATTCCTTAGATTCAAGCTTCTTCAAGGTCCTCTTCCAAGCTAATCACAAGATGAGAATTAATGCTTCATTAGAGGTGGAATAATGGAAAAAATAGAATGGAGGAGGAAGCTAGGCGTGGATGGAGTGTTATACGATGGAATGGCATGTTATTTCGATGGAATGAGTGAATGATGTGTTTTCTTTATCATGCATGCTCCATTCATAGCTTCTTCATTCATATTTTCTCCATCGTGCAGCTACCTTCATCTTTCATTCCACATTCTCCAGTTGCTATGTGTGTATAATCTGTAACCCATGTTTGCGTGACATCATGCATAAGTGAATGCTATGTGGAACTGCTCTTTATGTCAAAGCCAGAACTGGTGAACCCAAGCCTACTTCTCCTCTATTTTGTGCTTCTTCATGCATTGTTCTCTATACGTTCTGGACTTACTTCTGTTCCTATTTTCACATACTCTATAGCTCTTCTCTACCTTCATTCATTCATGTTGCTTCTATTGTTTCTGCATGTGTGTGCTTGGCATCCCTTCGTGTTTGTTTCTTCTTCTTTTGTGTTGCCTCTACGTGATTGTATGCTCCTTGCTTCTTCCTCATTCTATCTAGCTTGGGGATCCTTCTTGCTCTTTCATGTGTTACTCTCCTTTTATTCCATATAAAACCTATAACTTCTCTTCTCTCCATGCTCATTCTAGCTTGTAGTGACTTTTATATCGTGTTGCTTCTCCTCTGTTTCAGCCACATTGTTTCTTCTCTTCACATGAGCTGCCTTACATGTTTGAGCTTGTTTTTATGTGAAGAAAACCTTATGCTTCTCTCTGCCCATACTCTGTACCCGTGGCTACTTGTTCAACTTGCTTTATCGATGTTCATGCTTTCCTCCCATAACCCGTAACTCTTTCTTTTTCTACTCACATGGATGATGAAATGGAATGAATGGATGATTAATGGATGGATTTTTTATGTGTGTTGCCTTGTGTGTATCTGTGCTAATGCTTCCATGTGCTTGCTCTTTGTGTGACATGGGCTAGATGGAAAGAGATGCTTCCACGTGAAAGTGAATGAAGTGAGCTGCTACTATGCAAGTGTGTAAGCATATGGAATGGAGAAACCCCTGTCTCTCTTCATGAAATTCCCTAAAAATAAAATAAAATGAAACAAAATAGATTCAATGGTCCATGAAATAAAATAGTAATCTAGAAAATAAAACCATTAAAATACTCAATTTATTCAACAAAATTCTAAAAGATAAAAATTTATTTCTTAAACTAAATGACATCCTTTAAAGTTCAAAGTGCATCAATTCATTCCATTTCATCTTCTCTTTGCTTTGTTTTATTTAAAAAAAAATTGAAAATTTTTTATAAAAATTTTGAAAAATAGTGTGATTTAAAAAAAATTATGTGAAAGTTGCAAGTTGAGATTATTATAGCTTGGATTCATTTTGACATGTCAAGTAATGGATCTTGTGTCTTGATTCAAGTAAAGTGGCAATGAATTTTATTTCAATGGATTATTTGATAGCCATTAGTTGGTGAGGATTTGAGTCGTATTTGTTCATTTCTAGTGTGCATTCACCTATCATTGCTTTCATTCTAGAACTTGTCTTGATTCTTTGTTGAGACCACATTTACATTTGCATGCATGAAAGTGGTAAGGCATTCCTTTCTTTTGTAGCTAGTGAGCCAAAAAGCCAACCCTTATATACATTTTATCTACTGTTTAGCCATTTTAAACTTAGTTTTGTAACATCTAGTTCTTTGCAAATGAGAGAAAAGTAACGTGCAGTTTCTATGTAAATGCACGAAATTCACTGGATACAAAAGGAAGTCCCCTAGATAGAGTGATTTGAGGTCCAATAAAAATAGAATAATATTTTAGACCTTAAATAATGATGAGTCAAGGCTAGAGGTGCCTTAAAACTGAAGCCAGAATAGTCAGAAAAATTTTAATGAAATGCAATAAAACATAATGGCATTTTCATAATTTTGGGCAATTTTTAGAATACTCACCAGAAGGCTTTTTAAATGAAAAATTTGAGTTCTCAGGGACAGTTAAAGCCCCTCTGGTAGACATTTTCCAAGGCGGTGAGCCCAAACTTTGATCGATTTTTTTGAGAAGGTTTAGCTTCAAATTGAGTGATTCCAAAGGAATTTTATTAAATTAAAAACTTAAATTTTATGATGAAAAAGACGGTTCTAAAAAAGGAGCTAAAACGAAGCTAAAATGAAAATGCCACGAACATAAGACATATACGTCATTTTTAAAACAATTGTTTCTTGAAACTTCCTTTATAAAAATGCCCCCACTTCTACCCCACTCCTTATGAATGAATTTTTTCGGCTAAAATAGAACCAAGGGTAGATAAGGATGGCGCCCAAGATGGAAGGAAGAAGGAAGAGAGAAACCTAGCAAAAAGTGTAAGAATTTCATAATTTTTCATGCTTTCTCCTTCACCAATCTCCTTCTCCTCTTTCCCCTCTTTCTTTCCATGGTTTTAATGAAAAGTTTAGGTCTGTATTGAGGGTAAAACAGAGGTGGAAATTTTGAAATTCAAGGGAGGAAGTCAACCAAGTGAAGAACAAGCCAAGAAAAGCAAGAATCTAAGGTATTTTTGCTACTTCCTAAGCTTAATCCTCCTTGTTCTTCTTATCTCCATTTAGCCTAATGTAAGACCAAACCTAAGGGGTTGGAATTCTAGCTAAACCAAGGATGAATCTTAGAAAAATAAGGGAGGAGAATAAGAATATGCAAAGGAAACAATCAAATAGCTATTAGATTTCAAGATAGTAAAGTTAGGATTTCAAGTGTTCTACCAAAAAATTGATTTGATATAATAATTCCTAGGCCTAAATGAGTGTTTGGATGAGCTCTTAAGATCCCTAGAAGGCTCCTCATATGCATCTTCTATCAAGAAAACAAAGCAAATCCATTTGATGCCTCCTTGAAGCCTAGCCTCGACCTAAGCTAGATGGAGCACCTAGGGATAGTTTTAATTTGTTCCAAGCTTATTTTTGAGTCATATATGATGGAAGAGGATGAGAGAAAGCCTTGGAAAAATTTAGAACCCATTGATAGTGAGATGGTATCATAGGTTTCATATTAGGGCTTAAAGAAGCAAAACCTAACTAGGCTCCTTAATTTGATTGTATGATGACTCCAAGAGGCTTAAAAGTAGTCAAGAATCATAAATAAATGAAGAGAATGGAGCAAAGATTATGTTTCCATAAGGTTGCTTCATTAAGTGCATTATGGAACCATAAAAGAGTCATATGAACTACCTAGTTTTTCTAATAAATGTATGGCTCTAGATATTGGTCCAAGAGTATAATTGGCTTCCATATGATGTGTCTAGGCCAAGAAAAACAAGCCCTACCTTATTGTGTGTGTGTGTGGTTGAGGAAGAGAAGTCCAATCCAAGAGGAAAAGGTTGCATTTGTAACAAAGGTAGCTCTCTCTTCTTTCTCTCATGCATGGATGAATGTTGTCTTGTCTTTGAATGTGTGTATGTATGTGTTAAGCCATGAAAATGTGTTCTAGCATGATTTTATATGCCATGGTACCATGATGTTGTTTTATGTGTTCAAATGATGTCTTGTGCACTTACTTTGGTTTTCTTGAGTGTAGTGAAGCCAAAAACCCTCTAGCCATGATGAGAACGAGCCAAGAACCCTCAAGAATGGTTGAGACAAAGCTTAGAGTCTCCCAAGAGTAAGGCTTAGTTCAAGGCCTTTAAGAAAAGGGTGAGGCAAGTCCAAAATCCTTGAAAAGAATAGATGAGGCTAATCCACTTACTTGGCAAGCCTATGTATGCTATGTATGACTTTTTAAAATGCCAAGAAAGCTTCTTGAATGATCACGTGTTCCATAATAGTCATACATGTAGTTTTAGACATAGATTTGCATTCTTTATGTGTGATTGAAAGGGAGAAGAGCTATTGGGATTCCTAGAATCTCATTCCTTCCTCCCCACATGTCTAACATGTCTAGGTGGACCAAGTGAGCAAAAGAATAGAAGGCATCAAGCCCAAAGGAAGGAGAGTGACAACAAAGTGTGGGAATGTGCTAAATTTTAGCAATATGAGTGGCATATGATGTAGCTTCTTATTGTATATGTTGTATGACTTCATGAATACATGTAAATATGTAAATTATGATGTATGAATGAGATTTTATGCCATATGTATGAAATAACATGATATGGACATTGGATGGCAAGACTTGGTATGTATGCTCTTATGTATATCTTGGGGTGAATGAGTGAGTTTGAGAAATCTAGATTTATGCACCTTTGAGAAAATTTTAGTAGTCCATTTTGGTGCTTTCCCACGTGCTCAAGTGGCCATGGCTGCCTTAAAACCCAAATTGGATCATTTGGATCCCTATGAGACACAAAAATGACCATTATGCAACCTAAGGTCAAAATCTAAGCAAATGAACGAATTTACTCATGAAATTTGGCATGCAAATATATCTCATCCAGATCTTTTTCAGAAGCTAAATACTAGATTATTTAGAGCTCTATGGAATTAATTATGATTTTTCAAAGTTGGCATTTTTCTGTTATTCTAATGCAAACACTGTTCATATGATCAATTCCTTAGGTTGTGTCATTCAAGGGCCAAACAAAGTTTTACAAGAATAAACTAGACGTAATAAGCTTCCCATGGAGATCAAGATCACCTTAATTAGACATCTGAGTAGGGAGATATGAAGTTTTGAAGTTGGAGGATAGTACCAGTAATGATAGATGATCTTTGGTACTGTTTCATCAATTTCTGATGGCTATATGTCTCTGTTGTGGTCTAGATTTATTTTTAACATAAAGTAAACATTTGCAACTTTCTAGAATGGTATATTGTGCTTGATTTTGAATTTTTTAGAATTAGTTATAATTTTTCAAATTTCATGTCAGAATTTTGGAATTCCAACCCGAGGCTGCACACTATATTTTCATGTATATGCTTCATTAGCTCGAGTTCTAGGCCGCTTGTTGAGATGGTTCTGAGTTGTATTTGTGTATTTAAATATGAAAATGAGATGGATGAGTCCATATGGTCCACGGTACATGAAATGAAAATTTTATCCGTTACGTAACGCAATTTAATGGAATATTTTTAATAGCCTTTTTTAGGAATTTTATGTAATCTAAGGAGATGAACCTAATAATGATGTGAGATGAGCTTAGTAAATATGGTATTATAGTTTTCTTTTCTTGTTTAGCCATAGCCATAAAAATTTAAAAATAAATGTTTCCCACCTTATTTTAAAATGCTTTAGGGATTTCAAGGAGCATTACACTTGTTTAGGATGAGAGAATGTATGCTTTGCATCCATTTAAGCCATTGTTATTCAAAGTTGAGGAAAATGTTCAAAGTTAAAGAAAAGAAGAGATAGAAAAGAAAAAGAAAAACAATAAATTCAAAAGAAAGAAAAATAATGAAAATCAAAAGAAATAAATGTTTTGAGTTGAGCTTGTATTCACTTATACTAGTTGAAAATAAGGCCTAGATGTACATTCTTCCCTATCGTAAGTTCTATTGATTGCTCTTGAGGTTCTAAGGTATCCATTTATTTGTCTTTTCATGTGCATCCATTCATTTCTTTCCCTAACTGTATTACAACCCTAAATAAAGTCCTATTAATTTGTACATTGCATTTAGCATGGTGGTGGAGATTTAGAAGCTAGACAAGCCTATGGTAATGAGGTTTTGATAGGTGGAACTTGAGTAAAACACATTCCCTTAAACACTTGAAAGTTGAGAGTAAACACTAACCCATGTGGGAGGCTATGCATTTCAATTCATTCTTTTCAAATGAAATTGCCATGGAACTTATTTCTTAATGCAAGTGAAGTTAGCTTGGATTGTTGAAGTGTTGATAAGTTGTGATTAGTCTTTAACTTGTAACTTTTATGCTTTCTTTTTCATTTTCATTTTCCACTTTCCATTCCACTAGCCTTTCTTTGATCTTTTATTTTGCCCAAAGTGCAAAAGTCCAAGTGTGGGAGAATTTGATAGTTCACATATTTTTATATTTTTAACCACTAATTCTGGACTTTTATTCATGAATTGATGCACTTTGAGCTTTAGAGGATGTGGTTTAGTTTAAGAAAAAAAATTTATCTGTTGGAATTTTGTTGAATAAATTGAGTATTTTAATGGTTTTATTTTCTAGATTACTATTTTATTTCATGAACCATTGATTCTATTTTATTTTATTTTATTTTTAGGGAATTTCATGAAGAGAGGCAGGGGTTTCTCCATTCCATACTCTCAAGTGGAAGCATCTCTTCCCATCTAGCCCATGTCACACAAAGAGCAAGCATGTGGAAGATTTAGCACAGATACACACAAGGAAACACACATCAGAAATCCATCCACTAATTATCCATCCATTCCATTTCATCATGCACGTGAGCAGAAAAAGAAGAAGGAGCTATGAGTTATAGGAGGAAAGCATGAACATGGATGAAGCAAGTTGAAGAAGTAGCCACAGGTACAAAGCATGGGCAGAAAGAAGCACTAGGTTTTCTTCACATAAAAATAAGCTCAAACACGTAAGGCAGCTCATGTGAAGAGAAGAAACAACGTGGCAAAAACAGAGGAGAAGCAACATGATAAATAAGATGCTACGGGGTGGAATGAGTGTGGAAAGAAGAGAAGTTATGGGTTTTATGTGGAATAAAAGGAGAGTAACACATGAAAGAGCAAGAAGGATCCACAGGCTCAATGGAACGAGGAAGAAGTAGGGAGCATACAATCACGTAGAGGCAACATGAAAGAAGAAGAAACAAACACGAAAGGTTGCCACACACACACATGTAGAAATAGTAGAAGCAACATGAATGAATGAAGGTAGAGAAGAGCTGTAGAGTATGTGAAAATAGGAAGAGACGCAGGTCCAGAATGTATTGAAAACAACGCATGAAAAAGCACAAAATAGAGGAGAAGCAGGCTTGGGTTCACCAGTTCTAGCTTTGACAGAAAGAGCAGCTCCACGTAGCATTCACTTATGCATGATGTCACGTAAACATAGGTGATAGATTATACACACATAACAACTAGAGAACATGGAATGAAGGATGAAGGTAGCTGCACGATGGAGAAAATACAAATGAAGAAGCTACGAATGGAGTATGCATATCTATACAAATCACATATGAAGGAAGAAGCTGGGGAAGAATGTCTAGATTCACATGTATACATGGAAGGAAAGGGCCCTACACATATTCATATGTTTTTGGCTGAGAATTAAGGAAGAGGCAGCACATAAGGGATCATTAAAAAAAGAAGGGGAACACGTGAGTTTTAATGAGAGCTAAGCACATGTTTCATGATGGAACACCATCCATTCGATCATTTTATCAATCCATCTCATGCATCTATTATTAAGAGAGGGGGAACTAAATTCGGGCAAGCTCCAGGAGGCAATTAAAAACACATCATTCACTCACTCCATCGAAATAACATGCCATTCCATCGCATAACACTCCATTCACTCCATCCACACTGTAGCTTCCTCCTCCATTCCATTTTTTCCATTATTCCACCTCCAACGAAGCATTGGAAGAGGACCTTGAAGAATCTTGAATCCAAAGAATTAGCAAGGGATTTTTGGGCTAAGATTTTCTTATGTTCTACATTTTTCCTTTTTCTTGTGCATGTTTGATTAAGATGTATTTGATTGAGATCGGTGCTGTTATAATTAGTGGCTGGTTACACACTAATTAGGAAATCTTTTTTTTTTATTAATTGATTGGATTAAATACTGAATTCTTCATTTCTCCTCCAATTTCCCATGTATGCAATCAAGGTGTTTGATGAAATTCATGAGTGAAATTGTGTGCTTGATTTTTTGATTTGAGGATTCGTTGAAGTTTAATTGGTTAATTAAATACTTAGGGTAATAATTCAGAGGTTAATTGATCAATTAATCAATCAAATTCAAGTGTTTATTGTTCCTAAAGGCAAGAATTAATGATGTAGTGTGGGATTAAGGTTTCAATTCAATATTATCTTGTTAAGTTCTTGAATCTTGAACGGTTATTCAAGATCATTTGCCATAAACACAATTAAGGACTCTTAGTTTGGAATCAATGATAATTGGATTAGGATAATGATAGTGGATACTAAGAGACAAATCCAAAGCTAGTCACATGTCTATCATTCTCCCCATAGTTCATGTGTTTAGGTAGTAATTAGCAATTTTGATTCAAATTAATTCTAGCTAGTTTAATTAGATCAAACCCCCCTAAATTAGGTAGTTCTAGGATCCTTTTACACTTAGAAGACCGAATTAAGCATTGAATTCCATTTCCAAGAGAGATGACCTAGGTTGTACACTAACTATATATTTTCTCAACTTAGTTTTATTTTGGAGGTTGCGCGACAAAACCTCTCAACATCATATGGTTACAATTCTTGACATCAAAATGCTATTACAAAGCCTATTTCTCTACTTCATTATCAAAGTCTTGTCCTTCAAGGTGGTTGGCCTCTATTTCTTGGTCCACTTGGCTCACCTAGACATGGTTAGACATATGTGGGGGAAGGGTGATATTCAAAGAATCCCAATGGCTCTTTACCCTTTCAGACATACATAATGGATGCAAATTTATGCCAAAGAATGCATGTATGACATTTAAGCTACTAGTGAACATATATAAAACATTTTCATATGAATTTATACATGTCAAACATAGGCTCTCAAGGGCTTTGGTCTAGCCTCAGCTAATTTTTTTGGGACTTTTGGATTTGCCTCACCCACTTTCTAGGGACTTTTGACTTACCTTACTCTTCTTGAGACTTTTAGCTATGTCTCACCCATTCTTAAGGACTTTTGGCTCATCCTCACCCATGCAAAGGGAATTTTGGCATAACCAAACTCATTCAAGCCACTTTGCATTCATAAACACATTTTAAGAAATATAATGATACCATAACATGTATTTAATGGCTAAAAACATTTCTCATAACTCAAACATACACATAAGCACTCAAAGACAAGTAAACATCTAAGCAATGCATGTGAGAAAGGTTAGAGAGTTACCTTAAAGTAAGAACACATATTTTTCTCTTTAATTCTTCTTCCCCTTTTTGCCAAGAACATGAAACTAGGTGGCACTTGATTTTCTTGGCCTAGACACATCAAATAAGACATATTTCAATCATTGGAACAAGCTCTAGCTTCTGACAAACTCTATGTAAGGCTACTTTGTTCTAAAACACAATCATGGTTCCATATAAGACAAAATGAAGCAACTACTGGAATTCATGATCTTGGCTCCAATTTCTCCTTCTATCTAAGTCTCTTGATTCCATTTAGACACCTTGGAGTCATCACAAATTCATTTCAAGGAGCCTAGGTACAAGTTGCTTCTTTGTATCTTAAAATGGAGCCTACACCTCCATCTCACAAACTATGCTTCCTAAATTCATTCTGATGCTTCATTTGATGTTAATCTATCATATTTAGTCCCTTTCTAGCCTTAGAAGAAATTAAAACTCTCACTAGGTGCATGGATAAGTCTTGGCCGAGACATGAGCATGCTTAAGGACCCATGGACTTTTGCAAATTTTCTTTAAGGAGTTGGCACATGTGAGGTTGCCTAGGTGTCTTGAAAACCCATACATACTCTTAGACAACTTAAAATACCATTAAAAAGTCTCATACACATCAAGGTCCAACAAAATCCCTAGGTTTTGTAACTTGATTTCTAATGCTTCACTTTTGAATTTTATTGCATAATCTTGTTTCTCATACTTTAAAACCTATGTTTCTCCCTTGGTTTGGTTAGAATTCATCTCTTATTGGATGGGCTATACTTGGCCAAAACTCACTCAAGGAAGAACAAGCAAAGAGATGCAAGAAAAGCCATGGTTCTTACCTTGGTTTCAAAGCTTTTCAAGAGTTCTTCCACTTGCTTCAAGCTTCTCCCTTAATTTCTAACCCTCCCCTACTAAACCAATCCCAAACCAATCCCAAATCAAACACTAAAATCATAGAAAGAAAGAGGAGAAGGAGGAGAATAAGATTAATGAAGGAAGGAGTAAGAAAATCCATGGTTTTCTCACCTTTTTACTAAGCTTTTCGTTGTCTTCTTCTTCCCCTCCTCTTGTGTGCCTCTCTTTGCTGGTATCTTCTCTATTTTGGGTAGAATTTAGGTTAGTTAGAATGAGGAAGAGGAGTGGGACGTGTTATATAAAGGCAAGGGGGCTCATTTAAGATTTTTTCAAATTTCTAATTTTGTCCTTTGTCTTGGTTCCTTCCATTTGGATTCATTTTAATTCTTTTTTGAGAACCATCTTTTCTGTTATAAAATTCAGGTCCTCTAACTTATAAAATGCCTTTAGTTTTACTCAAATTGGATTTAAAACCTTTCCGAATGAACTGATCAAATTTCAGGTTAATCGATGTTCTAAAACGTAAACAGGAGGGGTTTGAACCATTCTAAGGGTTCCCATGGCTTTTAAGGCCTCTAAGAATCTCAGAAAACTCAATTTTTTCATTTAAAGATCTCTCCTTTGAGTTTTCTAGAAAGTGCTCAAAATTACAAAAATACCACTAATTTTTGTCTTATTTTATTTAGCTATTCTAGCTCTAGTTTTTGGGCATCTTAAGCCTAGGATCCTCATTTTCCATTATTTAAAATTTTGTCCTAATTTTATTTGGCCTCAAATCTTTCTATTTAGGGGACTTCCTTTTATAACTGGTCCATTTATATCGTTTTCAAGAAAACCAAACATTACATTAGGCACCCTTTTATTATCATAATGAGTGAGTTGTTGATATATAGTAGTGTTAATTGGTTTAGCTGATCCTTAAGTCACTAAATGATGGAATTTTTTGAGTTAAGGCATGTTGAAGGTTTTACATCATTAAAGCCCTACATTTTAGTTATAGAAGGACCCTAGAATTTAATTAGAGGGATGCCGAATGGTTAGGATGATTATCTGAGTTTAAGGTCAAAGGCTAGCCAAGTCACAACCAAAGCATTTTGAGGTGTTGCCAAAAATGAGTTGGAGGGCAATAGAAGCAAAGTGCACTATGGCGTAAATAAAAAAAATATGGCGAGGAAGGTTCTAGTATGTAATCTTGCCCTAGCACCAAACAAGTTCGCCATGATGAGACTTAATAAACTTTAAATAGTAAGGCCCAGGGGGAATCTTGTTGTTGCGTGGGAAGTTTGGCCCATGACAAGGATCAAGAATTTTGCTAAACTTTGGTTCCAATGTTGAGTGAAGTCAAGATGTGGGACTTTTAAGTCACAGCAAAAAGTCCCAATTTTAGTTCTAGAGTTACAAAATTGAACTAAGTCACTGCGAAAAGTGTTTAGGTCACATTGTGGGTGCATTTTTATGCTTTTAAAAGTTACATTAGCAAACTTGGCCATAGCTAAGCCCTTCCAAGTCACAGCCTAAGTCCCTAAAGCCCCATTTTACCTATTAAATCTTGGTTTTCCCTAAAGTAATGATAAGTAATGACTCATAAACCAACTTGTAGGAGTTTTGTGCCTCTAGAATCATTTGTGAATGAGAAGGAAACCTTAAATGAGAGGTTAAGTTTCTTTTAAACATAAATCTTCTTGTTTATTTGAATGGTGATTATAAATGCTTAAAAGGTTCAAATTTCCATGTATTTTCATTGTTACCTTAAGCACTAATGATTAAGAGTATGATTAGGTTTAGATAGTCTAATTAGGAGTTAAGGTTATTACATACACCATTCATCGGGCACCATTAAGATGTATCAAGATCTTAAAAGGAGTTTTTAGTGGCATAGGATGAAGTTGGACATAGCAAATCATGTGACTAAGTGCTTAGTTTGTCTAAGGGTAAAGATGGAGCATCAAAGACCCATAGGATTTTTATAGCCCCTATACATCACTAAGTAGAAATGAGATATTATATCCATAGGTAATACTTAACTATTCTAAAAAGGCTTGAAGCTAGTCAATTATAAAAGAAAGCCCCCTAAATGGAAAGAATTGAGGCCAAACAAAATTAGAGTAATGATCTAGACCTCAAAAAATGAGAATATAAAGCTTAAGATGCCCAAAAACCCAAGCAAGAATAGTTATGAAAAATTAGGAAAGAAAGTAGTGGTATTTTTGTAATTTTAGGCACCTTTTAGAAAAACACAAAGGAGGGATCTTTAAATGAAAAAATTAATTTTCCTAGGATTCTCAGAGGCCCTAAAAATAAATAAAAAAACCTCTATAATGGTTAAAACACTTTCAATTTATGTTTTAGAGCGTCAATTGACCAAAACTTTGTGATCCATTTATTTAGAAAGGTTTTTAATCCAATTTGAGTGAAATCAAAAGTATTTTATGAATTAGAGGACCTAAATTTTTTATGGAAAAAATAGTTCTCGACAAGGAGTTAAAATGAACCCAAATGGAAAGAACCAAGAAAAAGGAACAAAATGGGAATTTTTAAAAAAGTGTTATAACTTAGTTTCTTCTTATATCTCACGTGCACTTCCTCCTCATTCTTAACTGACTTTGTTTTTGCCCTAAACCAAAGGAGAGACTAGCTAAAAGAGACGCACAAGAAGAAGGGAAGAAGAAGGAGAAAAACTTAGGAAAAAGTTAACAACTCTAGGCAATTTTCATGCTTCTTATTTTACCAAATTGTTCTCCTCTTTCTCCTCTCTTCTTCTATGGTTTTGATATTTGAATTGACGTTATTTTGTGGTTGGTTTAGCAAGAAGGGGGAGTTTGAAGAAGAGAATAGAAGCATTAGAAAGTCTCTTTGAAAGATACCAAAACAAGGTAACTTCCATGGTTTTTCTTGCATCTCTTTGTTTGTTCTTCATGGGGGTATGTTTGGGCAAACCTAAGCCCACTCAATAGGGAATGAATTCAAGCCAAAACAAGGTATAGACAAGGATTTTCAAGCATGAGGAATAAGAATATACAATTAGATTAAAAGAAAAGCTTTAGAAATCAAGTTATGGGACTTAGGGTTCTTGGTGCACCTAGCCAATTTTGAAGCATTCTAATAATAATCTAGCCTATGTAAGAGTATGTAAGAGACCATAAAACATCTAAGAAGTTTCACAAATGCCAATTCCTTAAAGAAACTCAAACAAACTCCATGGATGTTCACCTAGCTCCATGTCTCGATTAAGAAGAGTTGAAGCACCTAGGGAGAGTTTTAATTGATTCTAAGGGTAGGAATGGCCTAGATATGATTAGTAAACACCAACAAAACCATTAGTTTAAATTTAGAAACCATGAATTAAGAGATGAAAGTTTAGACTCTATTTTAAGACATAAAGAAGCAACTTGAGTTTAGGCTCCTTGAATTGAATTGGTGATGACTCTAATGAGTTTAAATAGAGTCATATGACCTAAAATGAATGGGAAATTGGAGCCAAGACCATGAATTCTAAGATTTGCTTCATTATGGACTTATATGGAACCATAACCATGTCTTAGAATAAAGTAAGCTTGCATAGAGTTTGTGTGAAGCTAGAACTTGCTCCAATGATGTAATTATGTCCCATTTGATGTGTCTAGGCCAAGTGAATCAAACCCCACCTAGTTGCATGTGTGTGGTCAAAAAATGGAAGGAGCAACTAAAGGAAAAAGTTATGTTCTTGCTTCAAGGTAGCTTTCTAACCTTTCTTGAATGCATTTATTGGATGTATACTTGTCATCGGATGCTTGTGTGCATGTTTGAACTATCAAATATATTTATAACTATTGATTACATATATGGTACCATTATGCTTCTTGAAATGTAATTTTGAGTGCAAAGTGGCTTGAATGGATGTGGTTATGCCAAAAATCACAAAGAATAGGTAAGACAAAGCCAAAAGTCTCAAGAAGGAGTGAGGCTAAGTCAAAAGTCCCAAGGAAATTGGGTGAGGTTAAACCAACATCCCCTAGATCCTATATTTGATATGTATGAGTTCATATGATAAGAAAATTGATCTATGTATGTTCATGAGAAGTTTTTATGGCATGTATGCATTTTTTGACATGTAATTACATTATATATGTATGTTTGAAAGGGTAAAAAGCTACTAGGATTCTTTGAATATCACACTTCCCCATATTATGTCTAATCATGTCTAGATGAAACTCAAGGAACAAGAAATGGAAGTTAAAACATTTTGAAGAGCAAAACTTTGACAAAAGAATAAAACAATTAGGAATTTAATGTCAAAGTGTGTAACTATATGATGTATATGAGATTTAAACCCTTGAACATGTATGAAAGTATGAGAATATCATGAATGAATGGAATTTGGAACCAAATGAATATTTATGTATGAGTTTGACATTCTAGAGCCTTGATGTACATGTGTATAATGACAATTAGGATAGTGGTTTTGAGATGCATGATGATTTGGACCATTTGGAATGCTTTCCTCTGTTGTATTCATGCTCTTGGACATGCTCAATTGGCTATGGATTGATTGGAAGGTCATTTGGCACTCTTTTGAACTATTTTGACCCTTAAAATGACCATATTCTTGAGCTAAACCACAAACTAACCAAATAGATGAATTTTTGCATGAAATTTGGTAGGCATATAGCTCTCATCTAGATCTTTTCAAGAGACAAAGAATACCCAATTTAGAGCTCTAGAGATTTTATTATGAATTTTCAAAGTTGGCTAAATTATGCAAAATTGCCTTAATCATTGTTCATATGATCAATTTGCATTTCTATGTCATTTAGGAGCCAAATGAAATCCAATGATCATGAAATTTTACAAGAATATAGTTGACATTATAAGATTTCTAGAGCCACCAAGTTTACATGATGAGGAATTGTATAGAGAGAGTTATGAATTTTTGAAGTTAGAGGTCTGGTGATGCTTGAATATTGTAGCAACCATTGATATGTAATAGATTTCATAGGCCAAATGAACTTGCATGCCCTTGAAATTTTTACAGCACTTAGATCTCATCTTAAAATTTCCATAGCCACTAAGAGAACCTCATTTAGAGCTTTATAAAGGGAGATATGGGTTTTTGAATTTCTGGTTCAGTTGTAGGACGCCACCTAGACTAGTGTCACCGTTTCATTAAATTTTGTTAGGGCAAACTTGGTTGTTTTGATCTAAAATTTTTATGGTAATTACAGGACATCCTGATCTTTCCAAAAAGCTATAGCATGCATGATTTTTATTTTTTAAAATTAATTATGATTTTTCAAAGTTCATATCAAAATATGGAGCATTTGCAAAAATGGCAAGTGTGCTATGATTTCATGTTATGCACCTTGGACTTGAATTTTTATCTTTAAATTGTGTTAATTCTGGTTGAACAAATGTGTTATGGATAGAAAATAAGTTTGCTAAGCTCACATGATCCATTTGGCAATCAATGAATTATTTTGGCTTTTAATAATTGTAAATTCCGCTGCCAAAGGTGTTTAGTTTATGAAAATGAATTCTTTTATCCAATTGAGATGTGAAATCGATGCTAGCTATGTATGGTGTGACACCATAGACTTTGTTATGGGATTGCCTAAGACATCCTTAGGTTATGACTCTATTTGGATAATTGTGAATAGAATGAGAAGGATTTCTCACTTTGTTTCGATTAGAGCCACCTGCATCTTAGATTGGCTAGGGCAATTATATGTCTAGGAGATTGGAAGGCTACATGGTGTTCTAAATAGCATTGTATTAGATAGAGAACTTAAGTTCACATATATGTTTTGGAAGTCCTTAAAAGATAAGGACTAGATTGTACTCTAACATTGCCTATCACTCCTATTCCCAATTAAATGGTCAATTGAAGAGAACAATCTAAACTCTAAAGGATATGCTGAGGGCAAGAATGCTAGAGCTTAAAGGGAATTCGAATGTGTACCTACCATTAGTTGGTTTTGCTTATGATAATGGTTGCCATTCCAACATCTAGATGGCACCTTTTGAGGCCCTGCATGGGGGGGGGGGAAGTTGAATGTCCCTAATTTCTAATTAAGCTAAAGAACATAATTTGATTTTAAATTAGCTGTAATTAATGTATAAAATAAGATAATGGATTACCATGATGCAAAAATATAGGAAAATTTAATCTTTTATATCAACAAATATTCACATGATAACATAATTCCCATTAACCCTAGTTACCCCACTAAAAATATCTTTTAGAAGTATTAAAATGAGTGTATGTTGAGCCACTAACCATTATTCATCATTAACATAAGGAAAACATGTTTTAAGAAGTGAAATATGGACTTTAGGATTCAAGTTACGACTTAAAAAGGTAGAGTTGTGCTTAAACTGTAATACCTAAAAATTAATTAAGGTATTAATCATGGATTTAGGTTAATTAAAAATAATTAATATGGGGTAATTGGGCAAGTTATGTGAATGAGATTTATAGAGAGAAAAATTATTAACATGGGTTTGAGATTTAATTGGGTTAAAAACCTTATCTAGGCCCAAATTAAATTAAGTAGGCCATGGTTAGAAACTAATGGAGGCTCAAGAATTTTAAGTGCAAACCCAACTTCCTATTGTGAGTTGTGGCCCAAGAGAGACCACCTAGCAATGACCCAATTTAGTTTAATGAGTTAGGGCCAAGACCCAACTTACATAAGCTCTTATAATTAGCCCAACAACCCTTGTGCAGACCCAAATCAATTGAGCTCTTAAAACTTGGTCTAACCTAAATAAGATTCTGTGTCCCAACTAATGAAACCCAGCCCAAACTAACTTAAAATCTAAACCCATATAGACTTAGGCCTTTGGGTTAACCCATAACCCATTTAGGACCCAACTTAAACCCTAAAAATCATACTAGCCACCCCTCATTCTGCAGAACCATAAGAAACACAAACACATTTTCGGAGGTCCTTTGGAGGCTAGTCTTCTCCCACTTTCTTGGCCCTATTTCTCACTTCTAGGCTCAAAATCAGCCAAACTTGTTATATAACTTAATCTCCTTCTCCTTCTCTTCATTTTGACCTAATTAGTTTTTTATTTTGAGCATTTTCACCATACCTAAAATCTAAAATATGGTTGTTTGGGATTTTCTTGGTAAAATTTCGTAGGTTGAGGCTAGGGGTGTTGTTAGGTAAGTATAAACTCTTCATTTTGATGCTTTCTCTGCTAGTTTGGGACCCCTATGGCTGATTTATGATATGAGTATTGTTTTTATGCGAATTTACTCAGAATTTAAAGTGTTATTTTGAGATTTCTAGGGTAGGCTCAACCAAATTCGAATTTGGTTCTTATGGTAATTGGGTAAGTGTTTCTGAGTAGTCCTATATAGCTTAACTCCTTGAGTAATGGGCTCGCTGATATAAATTGTGATCAGGAATAGTAATGGCTTGGTTTTGTGTCCATAGGCTGAAGTAACATTTAGTTGGCTCTTAGAAGATTGGCTACAAGTGAGGTAACCAGGGTTCATGCTAATTCCATGCATATGTCTATTTTAATTTTGTCTTTGCTGCATGATTATGATTTTGATGCTAAATGAATTGGTTGGCTATTTGTTATATGTGATTGGACCTTGTGAGTCCATGGTGGAGCTGTTGTAACGTCCAATTTTCGTTAAACAACGGAAACAGACACATTTTCAAAGCAAGTCCCCTGAAATGAATTAGTTAAGGTCCTAAAAATTTTGAATAATATTTTAACCTCCTAAAAATGAGAATCCTAGCCTCATACGGAAGGAAAAATGGAGTTAGAATGAAGAAACAAAATTTGATGAAAATTTTATGAAATGTAATGGCATTTTCGTAATTTTGAGTAAATTTTGGAATTCACACAAGAGAGCTTTTTAAATGAAAATTTTAAGTTCTCCATGGTTATCAAAGGTCTTGAAAATCATGGGAAGTCTCGGGATAGTTAAATCTCCTCCGGTGGATGTTTTCCAATGTCAGTGCACTCGAACTTCAACAAATTTGTTCGGGAAGGTTTTAACTCCAATTTGAGTGATTCCAAAGGCATTTTATTAAATTGGGAACCTAAATTTCATAATAGAGAAGACTGTTCTCAGAAAAGGAGCTAAAATGAAGGAGAAACAAAAATACAAAAAATAAAGGGCAAAATGGAAATTTTTGAAAAATGCTTCCTCCCCCGCCCGATATATAGGTGGTGCCTCACTTTCTCCCTCATTTAGACTTAGAAATTTCTATCCAATTTTAAAGGGGAGCTAGTGTTTTAGGCACACAAGAGAGGAAGAAGAAGGAGAAATCCAAGCTTAAAGGTATGCTTTCATGGTAGTTTTTCATGCTTTCTTCCATCCAAACCTCCTCTCTTTCATTCTCCTTTGTTTTTTTTTTATTAAAATGAAGTTTACAAATCTGATTTAAGGGAGAAACTTAGGGGAAATTTCGGATTTGAAGAGAGGAACTTAGAGAAAGCAAGATTCAAGCAAGAAAAGGCAAGAAAACTAGGTAATTTCTCTTCCTATTATTGATACCTTTGGTTCCTCTCCTCCTCCATTTCGCCTAGCATGAGAAACCCTAGGAGGACTCGAATTTTAGGCAGAACCAAGGATGAATCTAAGGAAAAAAGGTGTGGAGATTAAGAATATGCAAAGGGAATTAACAAAAAACCATTAGATTTCAAGATGCAATTTCTAGGGTTTCAAGTGCACCTTGTAAAATCTGATTTTCTATGATGATTCCTAAGCCTAAATAAGAATTTAAATGAGTTCCCAAGATCCTTAAGATGCTCCTCACATGCTTCCTCCTTCAAGAAAACTAAGCAAAATCCATGAAGACCAATAAGCCTCATGGTCTCGCCCTAAGGAGGTAGGGATAGCTAAGGAGAGTTTTAAATTTTTCTAAGTTCATTCTTGAGTCATATATGATGAATGAAAATGAGGGGAGGCCTTGGGAAAAATTTAGATGCCATAGAAAGTGAGTTGGTGCTTTAGGTTCGATATCATACCTAAAGAAGTAATATATAGTTAGGCTCTTTGTTTTCATTGTGTGATGACTCCAAGAGGCCTAAAAGGAGTCAAGAATCATATTTGAAGGGGTGTTTCTTCATTAGGTGTAATTATGGAATCATAATGAGGTTATAAGCCAACCTAGTGTCTAAGCAAATTATGTGAACTTAAAATTGAGTTCATGGACCTAATTGGCTTCCATAAATTTTGGCGAGGCCAAGAGAAACCTTCCCCACACTTTTGTGTGTGTGTGGCCAAAAAGAGGAGCTTAGATTCAAAGGAAAAAGTGTGTGATTATGTACAAGGTAGCTCTCCCTACCTTCTCTCATGCATGGATGTATGCTTAGCTTGTCTTAGAATGTGTGTATGTGTATTTTAGCCATGAAAAGTATGATAGCATGATTTCATATGCCATGGTTTTATGATGACATATTATATTTCATATGATGTTTTGATGTGTGCTTGGGTTTGCTTGAGTGTGGTGAGGCCAAGAACCCTTAGCCATGGTGAGGTTGAGCCAGGAACCTTTAAGATTGGTTAAGATAAAGCAAAGAGTCTCCCAAAAGCAAAGTGGGCTCCCAAGAGCATGGTTGAATCCAAGAATGCATTAAAGAATAGATGAGGCAAGTCCAACATCTACAAGAAATTAGGTGAGGCCAATCCACTTGCTTGGCAAGCCTTTGTATGCTATGTACGACTTTCTTAAATGATGAAAATGTTTCTCGAGTGCTTGCACATGCCTACATGACCATACATGCATTTATGAGATTTGTTTGCATCCATTATGTATGATTGAATAGGAGATAAGCTATTAGGATTCTTTGAATCTCATTTCCTCCTTTCCAGTGATCTCACATGCTAGGTGGACTAAGTGGACAAGGTAACGGAAGCTAACCACCTTGAGGATGAGAGGATGACAACATAATGCAAAGTTTTAAGTTCTTTAAGGCCATAGATATGTCAAATGATGTAATTCAATGATGTATATGGTCCATAACCTCTTGAATATGTGTAATTATGATAATATATGATGTATGAATGAAAGGATATGATATGTGCATACTAGAATGTAACTTGAGTATATAATGCCAAGATATGCCCTTGAAAAGTTGATGCAAGTGTGCATATATGTGGATGAAATGGCCAAAATGAGATGCATGAGGTTTGGGACCATTTGGGTTGCTCACACAAGTCCTAATTATGCTTTTGGACTTGCCTAAAAGGTGCCAAAACCCAAAGAAAACTATTTGGACATTTTGGTACCCTATATGGAGCTAAAATTAATCATAATGGAATCCTATGTCACTTTTTGGCCAAATGAGCTCTTCTTGATCTGAGATTTGGCATGCAATTAGATCTTGTTGAGATATTTTTAGGAAGCTAAAGAAATTTTTTTTTAGGTCTACAGAATATTTGATGAATTTTCATATTTGGCAAATTTTTTGGTTTTAGTCATGTCACTATTCATACTGGTCCGAAAATGAAATATGTCACATAGGGCTCAAATGATGTCCAATTGCTATGAAATTTTATACAAAAAAACTAGACATTCCCAGTGACTTATACCAACTAGAAGCACCACATTTAGAGGTCTAGAGAGGGATATATGAATTTTTTAAAAAACTATCTAGTATTAGGAACTACACCCGACCTCAGTTACTGTTTGATTGGATTTTGAGATTTGGGAATGCTAAAACGGTATGGAGTTATTTTTTCCCTCTAGAAAACATCCACAACTTTCCAGATTACTATCAGTTGCATGGATTGGATTTTTTTGAAATTAATTGTATATTTTTGAAATTTACTGCAAAAATCTGTGACAGCACCAGTGGACAGTTTGACCTTTGGACATTTTCGAATGTCAAACATCCTCTGTGATAGATGTTATGGTCTGAACATATTTATAGTATGAATTAGAGATCTGTAGCTTTTCTAAATGGCTAAGAATGCATGATTTCTATTTTTTTAGAATTATTTATGATTTTCCAAAATTGGGTCAGAAAAGAGGCAAAAGCTAGCAGAAAATATGAGTTTATTTCATGCATTCCTTTGAGTTCCATGAGTTGTAGGCCACATTTTATGATACAAATGAGTTGTATCTATGTAATTAAATATGAAAATGTGTTGTATGAGCTTACATGGTCCATGTGACACCAAATGGAATTTTTATACACGACGCAACGCAAAGAAATGTATTATTTTAATGGATTTTCTTGCTTCCCCTTATGGAATGTATGATATGAGCATGCAAATGTGTTAGAAATGAGTTAGAAATTATGGTGTTACATTTTTTGGTATCAGACCAAAGGTTCAGGCCCTTGATGTGGGTTGTAGCTTGTGTTTATGAGCTGCCTAGATGCATATGAGTTTGTTTTTGGATGAATTAAGTGTGTTTGATGGTGGAAGTGTTCCCTATTTCATGTTAAAGTTTGTTATGATGTTTCAGCAAGATGGTGATCACTAGGAGAGGTCGTCCCTCTAGAGAGGTTCATGCTGATAAAGCTAGGCCTAGTGATCTAGTTCCTAGAGCCCTACAGTCTATTATGGCTTGCCTGGATCAGCAGTAAGCCGTTATTATGCAGTTACAGGAATGGCTTGCTGAGAGAGATAGCCAGGGCCCTACACCTACTCCGCCTCAGCCACCTCCACACTCAGATCATCCCGAACATTCAGGGGTGACTCATCCAGATCCATAACCACATATACAGGTGGTTGCCCCTATTCCACCAGCTCAGACGCCTTCTGCATAGCAGCAGCCCTCGACCAGAAAGATTATTACTCAGTTCAGAAAGTTCGGGCCTCCCACCTTTGATAGTGAGATGAATTCAGATAAAGTTGAAGCCTGGATTATGCAGTTAGAGAAAATCTTAGAGGTGATGGAGTGTACGTCTGAGCAAAAAGCCAAGATGGCTATTTACCAGTTACAAAGAGAAACAGATTATTAGTGGAAGGGCACTGAACCTATTCTGAGGACAAGGAACTCCTTGATTACATAGGAGGCATTCCTCTAGGCATTCCATGAGAAATATTTCTCTAGCTCAATCAGAGATGAGAAAGAATCAGAGTTCATTCTTCTAAAGCAGACTAAGGGGATGTCTGTGGACCAATATGTAGCAAAATTTGTAGAGCTCTCCCGATACTCTTCTTACTTACAGAGGCATGATGATGAGAGATGGAGAGCAGACAGATTAGAGAAAGACTTGCTCCCTAAGATTAGAGATAGGGTAGTGCCACAGAGAATTAGGTACTTTAACACTCTTGTCGAGGTATGTAGAGTGACAAAGATGAATCTCAAGATGATGCAGCCTACCTCTAGTGCTAGACCACCCCTTCCTGAGCCCAAGAAACCTAGAGAGAGGTCACAGGCTGCAATGACTAGCCAGAGAGGTGGCAGAGGCCGGTAGGGCTGAAAGGGAAAGAGAAAGAGGACTCAGTCCAGCCAAGGTAGCTTTACACCTGTTACATGTCCCCAGTGTGGCAGGAACCACGGCACCAGACCATGCTATATGGGGCAAAACGTATGTTTTAGGTGTGGTAGGCCAGAACATATGGCTAGGGATTGAACACAAGCTCCTCCACTAATTATACAGTAGAAGGAGATGGCTCCTCCTCCCAGACCTCAGACCTAGGGTAGAGTCTTTGCCCTATCATAGTAGGAGGCTAACCAATCCCCGAGTCTGATTCAAGGTATTATTAGAATAAATGATTTTTCTGTAACTGCATTATTTGATTCGAGTGCTAGCCATTCTTTTATATCATATGACTGTGCTAAGAGATTAGGTCTAAGTATGCATATACTTCCATATGATTTGTATGTATCTACCCCCACCAGAAACCAAGCCATTAGCTTCCATGCTTGTTTGAATTATGTGATCCAGTTTAATCATTGCCTTACCAACCTTGATTTGATTTGTATGCCCTTTATTGATAATGATGTGATTATTGGCATGAACTGGATGTCTACAAATAATGCCACACTAGATTGTAGCCACAGATATATTACTTTACCTGAGTATGGGACGGTGCCAAGTATGAGGACTGAGTTATCTATCATGACCACCTCCCAGGCTGAGAGATCTTTAGGGCATGATAGTCAGGGGTATCTAGTTTTCTTTTCAGTCCAGGCTGAGGTAGAAGAGGGTATAGATGAGATTCCTATAGTGAGGGAGTTCCCAAAGGCATACCTTAAAGAGATTAGCAGACTTCCCCTAAAGAGAGAGGTCGAGTTTCCTATAGATATTGTACCTAGAGCAGGTCTAGTGTCTAAGGCCCCGTGTAAGATGGCCCCCACTGAGCTAGTTAAGCTTAAGAAACAGATAGATGAGCTCTTAGAAAAGGGTTTCATTAGACCCAGTGTCTCGCCGTGGGGAGCTCCAGTCTTATTCGTAAAGAAGAAAGATGGTTGTGTATAGATTACTGAGAACTCAATAAGATAACTATTAAGAATAAGTACCCTCTCTCTCGCATAGATGACCTCTTAGATTTGTTAGTAAGAGCATTAGTATTTTCCAAGATAGACCTCAAGTCAGGGTATCATCAACTCAGAATAAAGTTGAGGATATTCCTAAAACAACATTCAGAACTAGATATGGGCACTATGAATTTTTAGTTATGCCCTTCGGGTTGACGAACGCACCCACAATATTCATAGATTATATGAACAAAGCCTTCAGGCCACATTTAGACAAATTTGTAATTGTCTTGATGATATCCTCATCTACTCAAAAAGTAGAGAGGAACATGAGCAGCACCTAAGATTAGCCTTGGAGACCCTGACAAAGAGACAATTGTACGCTAAACTTAATAAATGTGAGTTATGGCTCATTAAAGTTTAGTTTCTAGGTCATATGATCTCCCAGGTAGGGGTTACAGTAGATCCCAATAAGGTAGAGGCAGTGTTATAGTGGGAGAGACCTAGGACAATGACAGAGATCAGGAGCTTTCCAAATTTAGCAGGTTATTATAGGAGGTTCATTTAGGGCTTTTCTCAGATAGCAATACCACTGACTCAGCTTACTAGAAAGAACGTGCCATTTGTGTGGAATGAGAAATGTGAGAGTAATTTCAAGAATTGAAGCACAAGTTAACCACGGCCCCAGTTTTAGTACTCCCTAACCCTAGAGAGACTTTTGTAATCTATAGTGATGCCTCTAAGAAAGGGTTAGGATGTGTGCTTATGCAAAAAGGGCGAGTGATAGCTTATGCTTCCAGACAGTTGAAATCCCACGAGGAAAACTACCCTACACATGACTTAGAGTTAGTCGTAGTGGTGTTTGCTTTAAAAATATGGAGACACTACTTATACGAGCCAGCTATAGAAATTTACAGTGACCACAAAAGCCTTAAATATTTATTTGAATAGAAAGAGTTGAATATGAGGCAATGGAGATGGTTAGAATTTTTGAAAGATTATGATTCCACATTGAAATACCATCCCGGTAAGGCTAATGTGGTAGCTGATGCCCTGAGTAGAAAATCCATACACATGGCCAATATGATGATCTGAGAATAGGAATTGATTGAGAGATTCAGAGATATGAGTCTCTCCTGCGAGGTGTATTCAGGAAAATTATTAATGAGTGAAACCCAAATAGAAAATGACCTAAGGGATCAGATAAGAGAGGCCCAGCAGACAGATGACCATGTAAATAAGATTAGAGCCCAAATAGTCCAGGGTAGCATTTAAGAGTTCAATTTGCCTGAGGCTGTATGTGCCTAGAAGTACAAAAATCAAAGAGAAAATATTAGATGAGGCACATAAAAGCAAAAACACCATTTATCTAGGCAGTAATAAAATGTGCCAGGATTTAAAGAAAATATTCTGGTGGCCTGGAATGAAAATAGACATAGCAGAATATGTCTCCCGATGTTTAGTATGTCAGAGAGTGAAAATAGAACACTAGAAACCAACTAGATTACTTTAGCCCCTAGATATCCCAGAGTAGAAATGGGATAGCATAGCTATGGATTTTGTCATGGGTTTACCCAAGACATCATCGGGGTATAATGTAATATAGGTAATAGTGGATAGCTTAACAAAGTCAGTGCACTTCTTACCTATGAAAGCCACTTATACCCTAGATAAGTTAGCCCAGTTGTACATCAGGGAGATAGTTAGACTCCCTGGTATGCCTAGGAGTATAGTTTCAGATAGAGATCCCAAATTCACATCGAATTTCTAGAGATCATTACAGGATGCCCAAGGCACCAGACTCAGATTCAGCACAGTTTATCACCCTCAGATGGATGGACATACGGAGAGAACCATCCAAACCTTAGAGGACATGTTAAGGGTGTATGTCTTGGAAATGAAAGGGAACTAGGATACATACTTGCCTCTAGCAAAGTTTGCCTACAATAACAGTTATCATGCAAGTATACAAATGACACCGTATGAGGCATTGTATGGGAGGAAGTGTAGGTCTAAAATGTGTTGGGTTAAGCTAGGAGAACGGAGCCTTATAGGCCCAAAATTAGTGGACCAAACTTCTAAACAAATAAAAACCATTAGAAAGAAACTTTTGACAACCCAAAGCAGACAGAAAAGTTATGCAAATAAATGTAGACGGCCATTAGAGTTTGAGATTAGAGACCATGTCTTTATTAGAGTGTCTCCAATCACAGGGATAGGTTGGTCCATAAAAAGTAAAAAGCTTAATTAAAAGTACATAGGTCCTTTCTAGATTCTTGATAAAGTAGGACCTATAGTTTACAGACTAGCCCTTCCCCCAAACCTAAGCCAAGTGCACAACGTATTCCATGTTTCCCAACTTAAAAAGTACTAGCCTGACCCTTCACATGTCATAGAATATGAGAATGTGCAGTTACAGGATGATCTATCATACATAGTATCACCAAATTGGATCGTAGACATTAGACTCAAGCAGTTATGAAATAAGATGATACTGCTGGTGAAAGTGGTTTGGAAGGGGTGATCTCTTGAAGAGGCTACCTGGGAGCTAGAGGATGATATGGGGTAGAAACATCTAGAACACTTCCCATAAGGTAAGTTATCTAAATTTTGAGGATGAAATTTTTTAAAAGGGCTTATAATGTCCGATTTTCGTTAAATGATAGAAACAGGTGCGTTTTCAAAGCAAGCCCCTTAAAATGAATTAGTTAAGGTCCCAAAAAATTTGAGTAATATTCTAGACTCCTAAAATTGAGAATCCTAGCCTCAGACGAAAGGAAAAATAGAGATAAAATGAAGAAACAAATTTTAACAAAAATTTTACGAAACGTAATGGCATTTTCGTAATTTTGAGAAAATTTTGAAATTCACACAAGAGAGCTATTTAAATGAAAATTTTGAGTTCTTTGGGGTTCTCAAAGGCCCTAAAAACCATGGGAAGCCCCAGGACAGTTAAATCCCCTCCGATGGACATTTTCCAATATCAGTGCACTCTAATTTTGATGGATTCGTTCGAGAAGGTTTTAGCTCCAATTTGAGTGATTCCAAAGGCATTTTATTAAATTGTGAACCTAAATTTTATAATGGAAAAGACAGTTCTCATAAAGAGCTAAAACGAAGGAGAAAAAAAATGCAAAAAACAAAGAGCAAAATGAAAATTTTTGAAAAATGCTTCCTCCTCCCCCTATATATAGGTGGCACCTCACTTGCTCCCTCATTTAGACTCAGAAATTTTTGTCCAATTTCAAAGAAGGGAGCTAGGGTTTTAGGCACACAAGAGAGAAAGAAGAAGGAGAAATCCAAGCTTAAAGGTATACTTTTATAGTAGTTTTTCATGCTTTCTTTCATCCAAACCTCCTCTCCTTCATTCTCCTTTGTTTCCTTTGATTAAAATGAAGTGTAAAAATCTAATTCATGGGAGAAACTTGGGGGAATTTCTGATTTGAAGAGAGGAGCTTAGAAAAAGCAAGATTCAAGCAAGAAAAGACAAAAAAACTAGGTAATTTCTCTTCCTATGGTTGATACATTTAGTTCCTCTCCTCCTCCATTTCACTTAGCATGAGAAACCCTAGGAGGACTTGAATTTTAGGTAGAACCAAGGATGAATCTAAGAAAAAAGGGTGTGGAGATTAAGAATATGCAAAGGCAATTAACAAAAAACTATTAGATTTCAAGATGCAATTTCTAGGGTTTCAAGTGCACCTTGTAAAATCTGATTTTGTATGATAATTCCTAGGCTTAAATAAGAGTTTAAATAAGTTCCCAAGATCCCTAAGATGCTCCCCACATGCTTCCTCCTTCAAGAAAACTAAGCAAAATCCATGAAGACCAATAAGCCTCAAGGTCTCGCCCTAAGGAGGTAGGGATAGCTAGGGAGAGTTTTAAATTTTTCTAAGCCCATTCTTGAGTCATATATGATGAATGAAAATGAAGGGAGGCCTTAGGAAAAATTTAGAACCCATAGAAAGTGAGTTGGTGCTTTAGGTTCCATATTATGACCTAAAGAAGCAACATGTGGTTAGGCTCTTTATTTTCATTGTCTGATGACTCCAAGAGGCCTAAAAGGAGTCAAGAATCATATTTGAAAGGAAAGAATGAAGCCTAGAATTTATTTGAGGGGTGTTGCTTCATTAGGTGCAATTATAGAATTATAATAAGGTTAGAAGCCAACCTAGTGTCTAAGCAAATTATATGACCTTAGAATTGAGTTCATGAACCTAATTGGCTTCTATAAATTTTGGCGAGGCCAAGAGAAACCATGCCCACACTTTTGTGTGTGTGTGGCCGAAAAGAGGAGCTTGGATTCAAAGGAAAAAGTGTGTGATTGTGTACAAGGTAGCTCTCTCCACCTTCTCTTATGCATGGATGTATGCTTAGCTTGTCTTAAAATGTGTGTATGTGTATTTTCAAGCCATAAAAAGTATGATAGCATGATTTCATATGCCATGATTTTATGATGACATATTATGTTTCATATGATGTTTTGATATGTGCTTGGGTTTGCTTGAGTGAGGTGAGGCCAAGAACCCTTAGCCATGGTGAGAATGAGCCAAGAACCTTTAAGATTCATTAAGACAAAGCAAAGAGTCTCCTAAAAGCAAAGTGGGCTCCCAAGAGCATGGTTAAGTCCAATAATGCATTAAAGAATGGGTGAGGCAAGTCCAACATCCACAAGAAATTGGGTGAGGCAAATCAACTTGCTTGGCAAGCCTTTGTATGTTATGTATGACTTTCTTAAATGATGAAAATGCTTCTTGAGTGCTTGCACATGTCTACATGACCATACATGCATTTCGGAGACTTTTTTGCATCCATTACATATGATTGAATGGAAAATGAGCTATTGGGATTCTTTAAATCTCATTCTCTCCTCTCCAATGATCTCACATGCTAGGTGGACCAAGTAGACAAGGTAACAGAAGCCAAGCACCTTAAGGATGAGAGGATGACAACATAATGCAAAGTTTTTGGTTCTTTAAGACAATAGATATGTCAAATGATGTAATTCAATGATGTATATGGTCCATGACCTCTTGAATACGTGGAATTATGATAATATATGATGTATGAATGAAAGGATATGATATGTGCATACTAGAATGTAACTTAAGTATGTAATGCCAAGATATGCTCCTTGAAAAGTTGATGTAAGTGTACATATGTGTAGATGAAATGGCCAAAATAAGATGCATGAGGTTTGGGACCATTTAGGTAGCTCACAAAAGTTCTAATTATGCTTTTGGACTTCCCAAAAGGTGCCAAAACCTAAAGAAAACCATTTGAACATTTTGGTACCCTATATGGAGCCAAAATTAACCATAATGGAACCCTATGTCACATTTTAGCCAAATAAGCTCTTCTTGATCTAAGATTTGGTATGCAATTAGAACTTGTTGAGAGCTTTTTGTGAAGCTAAAGAACATATTATTTTGGAGGTCTATAGAATATTTGATGAATTTTTAAAGTTAGAAAATTTTCTGGTTTTGGTCATGTCACTATTCAAACTGGTCCGAAAATGAAATTTGGCACATAGGGTCCAAATGATGTCCAAGTGCCATGAAATTTTATACAAAGAAAATAGACATTCCCAATGACTTATGGCAACTAGAAGCACCTTAGTTGGAGTCTAGAGAGGGAGATATGACTTTTTAAAAAATGTCTAGTATCAGGAACTACACCCGACCTTAGTAACTATTTAATTAGATTTCGAGCTCTGGGAGTGCCTGAACAGGTCTGGAGTTATTTTTTCCCTCTATCTAATATCCATAGCTTTCTAGATTGGTATCATTTTCATGGATTGGATTTTTTTGTAATTAATTGGATATTTTTTAAATTTGCTACAGAAATCTGTGGCAGCACCAGTGGATAGTTTGACCTCTGGCCTTTTTTGAATGACAAACATCCTGTGTAATGGATGTTATGGTCTAGAAATATTTTAGTATGAAGTAGACATCTGTAGCTTTCCATAATATCCAAGAATGCATGATTTCAATTTTTTTAGAATTAGTTATGATTTTCCACAATTAGGTCAGAAAAGAGGCAAAAGCTGGCCAAAAATATGAGTTTATTTCATGCAATCCTTCGAGTTCCATGAGTTGTAGGCCACATTTTATGATACAAATGAGTTGTATCTAAGTAATTAAATATGAGAATGTGTTGTATGAGCTTATACAGTCCACATGACACCGAATGAAATTTTTATACATGACGCAATATAAAGAAATATATTATTTTAATGGATTTTCTTGCTTCCCCTCATGGAATATATCATATGAGCATGCAAATGTGTTAGAAATGAGTTAGAAATTATGGTGTTACAGCTATGGTGCAACTGCCACCCATACATGTACTTCAATCAGGCAATGGGTTATGAACAAACCCCAGATACATGGAACCCTGGTTGTGCTCATTAGGGAATAGGTACTGTGGTCGAGCCTCTCTCGGTGTTATTGGCCTTTAACATGTGGAATTGTGATTGCTATTATGGGATAATAATCATAGATAGCCTAATTGTTTCATTTACTGATATGGTTGGTATATTTTCTTATGCTTATATGAAATCATGCATATATATTAACTAAACTAGAATATATGTATGGAATTTGCCTTGGTTACTGAGAGTTACATCTCACCCCATTTCATGGGATCATACTTTTAGGTGAAGGATCTTCGAGTAAGGATAAGAAGAAGCAAGTAGATGAAAATCCATGAGCTCCGACCATGTGTAGAGAAGGTTACACTTAGGCTAATTTGAGTATAGTAGATGAAGTTTTGTTATCCTTTTTGTAGCATCATCATGTAATCATGTTGCCAAGTGTAAGAGTTTATATTTTAATGGCTTAAGATGTAACTATTGAGAAGCTGAACTTCATTTTAGTTTGGCAGTAGATGTATGAACCTATAACCTCTGTTATAAACTTTGTCGAACCCATGATATGGTTTACCATTTGGAAAATGTAATTATGTGATACATTGGATGTAAACCCAAACTAGTGATGCATGAAATCTTTAATGGAATATATATTTGAATGATAATTGTTAGTATCTTATGTAGTTCTTGCTGTGATTAATCTATGAATTTGCTTATATAGAGTAATTGGATTAGTAGAAATTGATGCTTATGTCTTGAACTAGAAATGATAGATAAGGTGGGTGAATTAGGGTGAATAAAAACTATTAGAGCTCCATAAATTAAGGTAGAGTGGTCCAAGAGTGTCTCTAGGAGTAGAATTGGAGTGCATGGGATGAAATTTGGAAGATGCAATTGCAGGAGGGAGTTACATTGTGGCTAAGAAGGTCTCATCGCGGCCAAGAGTATAATGTCTGGTTTTCGTTAAATGACAGAAACAGACGCATTTTCAAAGCAAGTCCCTTGAAATGAATTAGTTAAGGTCCCAAAAAATTTGAGTAACATTCTAGACTCCTAAAAATGAGAATCCTAGCTTCAAACGGAAGGAAAATTGGAGCTAGAATGAAGAAACAAATTTTAATAGAAAACCTACGAAACGTAATGGCATTTTCATAATTTTGAGCAATTTTTGGAATTCACACAGGAGGGTTTTTTAAATGAAAATTTTAAGTTCTTCGGGGTTCTTAGAGGCCCTGAAAACCATGAGAAGCCCCAGAACAGTTAAATCCCCTCCGATAGATTTTTTTCAACATCGGTGTGCTCGAACTTTAATGGGTTAGTTTGGGAAGGTTTTAACTTCGATTTGAGTGATTCCAAAGGCATTTTGTTTAATTGGGAACCTAAATTTTATAATGGAAAGATGGTTCTAAAAAAAGAACTAAAAAAAGGAGAAACAAAGATGCAAAGAACGAAGGGCAAAATTGAAATTTTTGAAAAAGCTACTTTCCTACACCTATATATAGGTGGCGCCTCACACTCTCCCTCATTTGACTTTAGATTATCCAGCCCTAAACCAGAAGAAAAACCCTAGGAGAGAGGCACACTAAAGGAGGAAGAAGAAGAGAAAAAAAAATCTAAGCTTAAGGTATGTTTCCATAGTGATTTTTCATGCTTTTCTTCATCCACACCTCTCCTCCCTTCTCCTTTGTTTCCTTTCATTAAAATGGAGTTTATAAATCTGATTCAAGGAAGAATTTCAAGGGAATTTTCGGATTTGAAGAGAGGTCCTTGGAGAAAGCAAGATACAAGCCAAAATAAGCAAGGAAACTAGGTAAAATTTCATTCTATGGTTGCTATTCTTGATTCCTCTTCTTCTCCAATTCGACACACATAAGGAACCCTAGGAGGATCTGATTTTTAAGCCAAACCAAGCATGAATCTTAGGTATTTGAGGGAGAAGAACAAGAATATACAAAGAAAACAACAAAATAACCATTAGATTTCAAGATGCAAATTCTAGGGTTTTGTGTGCACCTTGTAAAATCTGACTTTGTGTAATGATTTCTAGGTCTAATTAAGAGTTTAAGTGAGTTCTTGAGATCCCTAAGATGCTCCCCACATGCTTCCTCCTTCAAGAAAACAAAGCAAACTCCAAGGAGCCCTAAACCATGCATAGGCTTGGCCAAAGGGAGTTCATATAGCTAGGGAGAGTTTTAAAATTTTCTAAGGTCATTCTTGAGTCATATTTGATGAATGAAAATGAGGGGAGGCCTTGGAAAAAATTTAGAACTCATAGAAAGTGATTTGGTACTTTAGGTTCCATATTATGACTTAAAGAAGCAATATGATAATAGGCCCTTTGTTTTAATTGTGTGATGACTCCAAGAGGCTTAAAAGGAGTCAAGAATCATATGTGAAAGGAAAGAATGAAGCCTAGATATTATTTGAGGGGTGTTGCTTCATTAGGTGCATTTATAGACCATAATGGAACTTATAGAGCAACCTAGTGTTTAAGCAAGTTGTATCGCCTTAGAGATTGTTTCATGAACCTAATTGGCTTCCAAGAACCCTTGAGATTGGTTAAGACAAAGCAAAGAGTCTCCTAAAAGCAAAGTGCATTCCCAAGAGTATGGTTGAGTCCAAGAATCTCTTAAAGAATGGGTAAGGCAAGTACAAAATCTGTGAGAAAAAGTGTGAGGCCAATCCAAACACTTGGTAAGCTCTTGAATGTCTTGTTTGACCTATTCACATGCAAAGCTTGCTTCTTGAATATTCATGACTTTCATGATATCCATGCATGCATTTTTAGGCTTGCTTTGCATATATTATGTATGATTGAATGAGAGATAAGCTATTGGGATTTTTTGAATCTCACTCCCTCCTCTCCAATGACCTAATATGCTAGGTGGAATAAGTGGACATAGCAATGGGAGCCAACTACCTTGAAGAAAGAAGATTGACATCAATATGTCTAGTTTTGCCTTTTTAGAACCATAATGATGCTTAATGATGTATATTATTGTTGTAAATAGCTTATAAACCTTGAGACATATGTAATTATGCTATTATGTGATGTAGGAATTAAAGGATGTGTTATGTGAATGATGGAATGTAAATTGAGTATGTTATGGCATTATAGTCTCATGAATGGCTTTATGGAAATATGCATAAGTGTGGATGAGAAGGCCAAAATGAGATGCATGAGGTTTAGGACCATTTTGGCAGCTCACACAAGTCCTAAATGTGCTTTTAGACTTGCCCAAAAGGTGCCAAGACTAAGGAAAAACCATTTGGTCACTTTGGTACCCCATATGGAGCCAAAAATGACCATAATGGAATCCTATATCACTTTTTGGCCAAATGAGTTATTCTTGATCAGAGATTTGGCATGCAATTAGGTCTCATTAAGAGATTTTTGGGAAGCTAAAGAACATAATTTTTGAAGGTCTACAGAATATTTGGTGAATTTTCAAAGTTGGCAATTTTTCTGGTTTTGGTCTGCTACACTATTCATTTGGTCTGAAAATTAATTTTGTCACACAAGGCTCAAATGATGTCCAATTGTCACGAAATTTTATACAGAGAAACTAGACATTCACAGTGACTCGTGCCAACTGGAAGCCCCTCAATTGGAGTTTAAAGAGGGAGATATGAATTTTTGAACATTCTGTCTAGCATCAGGAGTTTTGTCCGACCTGAGTTACTGTTCTATTAAATTTTGAGGTTTGAACGTGATGAACTGGTCTGAAAATATTTTTTCCCTTTAGAAAACATCCATAGCTTTCCATATTGGTATCATTTTTATGGATTGGAGTTTTTTGGAATTAATTAGACATTTTCAAAGTTTGCTGCAGAATTCTGTGATAGTTCCAGAATGGAGTTTGACCTCTGAAATTTTTCGGATGTCAAACGTCTTGTGTGATAGATGTTATGGTCAGGACATATTTTTAGTGTGAAGTAGACATTAGTAG